>VXBO01009225.1:256605-375260 GCA_013400135.1 Rhinoptilus africanus
CAGTGTGTCTTGGAATATTTTGAAGTGCTGACAGGAGAGGAAAGTTAGAAAAGTACTGTTAGTGACAGTTGTTGGTCTTTACCCATTACACACACCACTGTTACACTGATGGCTTGAAGATCTTTCAGGTATTGTTAAGTGAGAGCTGTGCCCCCGGGCTATGTTTGATGTCAGCGCTTTGATCAGCAGGGAGAACAGAAAATAAGCATCTCTCTGAACAGATGTGTTTTCAAATAGCGCTTTAAGTCTAGGACGTCTATAACTTTGTACTGAGTCTTTGTGCATATGCTATTCCCTTCATTCTTACAGGTGGGGTCATTAAGAAGAATTCTCATTATCCTTCAGTTGGTTCCGTTTGATTTTTTAATGGCCAAGAGAACAATTTAGGTATTCCACTGACATAAAATACACCATTTAAAAAAAATATCTTGGATTATTTTAATTTCTGCCTCCAGTTGTTTCAAAAGAAGATTAAATTTCGAACAAGTTCTTAGTAAGGATATGATGCATGTTAGTCCTAGCTACTCTAACCATCCAGTCCAGTAGTTAACTTGTACGACAATTAAATAATTTCTTGGGACTGTTGTGGTAATAAATTCATAACAGGCAAATTGATGTATACAAAGACACTTATACACTGAATCTCCTGTTACTGTATTATCATTCACCCAGATTAATTTTGCCTTGAAAATGGCCAGAACATCAGCATCTACATAAATAAATATCAACGCTAAGATGAACCGTTTATTTATTTAAAACCTTACTATAATTGCTGAGCTGCTCAGGCAACACTCAGAGAAGATGTAATTTTCAAGATCCTCTGCTGATACTATGCAATAACAAGTTATAATACATACATATTTTAAAAGGAACTGGTTCTGTGTTTTCCAAAAAGTATTTCAAATCACTTCTTTAGCTAGTAGTTCCTGGAAACTTGTGAAACATTCTTAGTTTTACCAATAATATAATCTGTGATCAGGAAGAAGGTATTCTAAGTTTATACACTTCCATTTAATACCTTGCTCATGCACTTGTATATACATAGATATATTTGTTAGGAAACATCCACAACAGATATATCTGCTACCTTTGTTCTCAGTACAAAAATGATGACAGAAACTAGATACAGTGGAAATTATTAAAGAAAGAGCATTCTTTAACAACCTGTATGTCATGTTTTGGGTGGGCTAAAGACCTAGCTGGGAAGACACAGATGCCAGCTGCTTGATGCGTGTTGGCTCCAATACATAGGAGATGCAAAATTAAATATTACCAGAGAATGTGCACTTGGTTTTCTTCCTTCTCTGCTTTGTCTCTACCATAAAACCATGAGAAGAGTCATGATTCAGCTCATCCTGACCAAAACTTTGACTGTTCACACGGTTTTGACATTCACAGACTGAAGAATTTAATTCCCCAGATTCCTGTCAGTAAAATCTTCAGGCTCTTTTTCCTCTTGAATGCCTCTACTTATCAAATCTCTGCCATATGGATTCCAATGATTTAATAATATTTTTATCATTAGAAGAATGATAAAAATAGAAGAAAGAGGGATAATTCTAATGTAAAAGCCTTATGTGCATCCATGCCTCTGTGTGGCAATGATATGTCTGCAAATGCATGAAATCCACAAGAAGAGACTTAATGAGGATGACACAGAAACAAAGAAAAATAGAATTACCACTTTGGAGTGTTGCTAAAACATATATGTAGAATTAGTAACCTATGTTAAACTCTACATTAGTTTATTTTGATCACGAGAACCCATAGAATTGATTTAATGGGGTTTCGGTAATACAGGGTTGTACACAGGGCTTTAACACTGTTTTTTGGATTTTAGAGTCTTAATGATAAGTGATCTCAAAATTTGTTTCATATGAAAAATCAAAAGTTTAGTCTTTGATGTTTTTGATCTTTTTAGTGGGTTTATTGTACATTAAGTAGAATTTTATCAGTAGCTGAAAACAAGTTAGGATAGAAGCAGTTACATGTTCTTAACTACAGTGGAATAATATACGAGGAAATGTCATGAGCATCAAACTAATTTCTGTACAAAGTTAAAGATCCTGGCAGACTGAGAAATCATCACCATTAACGTGGCTGGAACATCTGCATACAAATCCAGATCTAGTCTAATGTCAGTAGGTGTAAGGTCTTCCTCATAGAAAATTCATTACATCGCCTCCTGAATTTTAATGGGAAGTAATTGAAATAGTTTATCATTTACAATGTTGTAGTTGACAACTTTTCCTTTGTGCATAAATTTATTTTGTGCTTATGAAAAAAATAAAATCCATGGGCATATCTGGTAACTTCAAAGCAGACAGCTATCCTGAACTAACTCAGAGTTTTCTGCTGTCAGGAGAGAAGAGAACATGGTGCCTCTACGAAGGCCCAGAGGAATTGTTAAATGACAGTCTGGTTTAGGCACTCAGATGCTGAAATAATGGCACAATATTATAATCAGGATAGTTAACTTTCTCTTCTACGGCACAGTACATAGAAACAATAATAATGGGTCTACAACTTAATGATTTCCAAGGACCCCTCACCACAAAAAAGACATTGAGGTGCTGGAGCTTGTCCAGAGAAGGGCAATGAAGCTGGTGAGGGGTCTGGAGCACAAGTCGTGTGAGGAGCGGCTGAGGGAGCTGGGGGTGTTCAGCCTGGAGAAAAGGAGGCTGAGGGGAGACCTTTTTGCTCTCTGCAACTCCCCGAAAGGCGGTTGTAGAGCGGTGCCAAGTAACAGGCAACAGGACAAGAGGAAACGGCCTCAAGTTGCACCAGTGGAGGTTTAGACTGGATATTAGGAGAAATTTCTTCACTGAAAGGGTTATCAAGCATTGGAACAGGCGGTGCAGGGAAGTGATTGAGGCACCATCCCTGGAGTTATTTAAAAGACGGGTAGGCACAGTGCTTAAAGATATGTTTTAGTGATTTTGGTCAGAGTTGGGTTGATGGTTGGACTAGATGATCTGAAAGGTCCCTTCCAACCTAGAAGATTCTATGATTCTATGACCAAAAGCATCAGGAACAGAATTTTATTGTGAAATAACCATACATCCTAAACTGCATTCCATCCATTCACTCACTATAGGGTTGTCCACAGTGTGTGGACCTCATGATGCCCCTTGAAAATCTGGTGATGCTCAAGACATTTGCTTATGAGCACAACAGATGTTCAGAAAAGTCAGGGTGAAAATTTCTGAAACCTTGCCAGCTGTTCAAACATCTGCCTTTTGACTGGTCTATCAGAAAACCAAACAAATCCAATCCAACTTTACACAGTGAGGCCAGTGGTATTGCCCTTAACACTTGCAGAATCTGTCACCGCTAAAAAAGGAACTAAATTGTGTTGGAAATAATACCTTCATGTAGTACGTAAGTTTTTTCAGAAAGGAGTAGTAAGAATGATCAGAGGTAAAGAAAATAATAATAACACAAGGAAATACTGCAACTTGTTTAGGACAGAAGTTCACAGGGGAAAAAAAGGTGCCACAAAATCCATCATCTGGAACCAGATACTCACAACATTCAGGTTAGCAATTAGACAACAGAAATGTCAGAGCATAATTTACCAATAAAACAGTTTATCAAAGATAAAACTATTTTCCCCTCAAAATTTTAAAATCCATATGGGAATAATTTTTATGCAAGAAGTATTTCTATCACAGTGGCAGAGGTTGGATGCTTTGTTTACAAGATCGCTCTGTTTCAACAGCACTGTTGGATTGCAATCAAGAATTTAATTCAGAAGAACAGAATAGCCTGCACAGTGTAGGTCAGATTATTTAATCTCCGTAACAATTTCATTCTTAATATCTGTTGGCCTCAGCAGCCAGAGGGTGTTCCAGGAGCTCCTGTTTCCTTCCCCTACACACTGGATGCCGACCGTCATGCTGTAGCGGAGCACAGCCTAGGTGTGCTTGTCCATAATAACCCTGCAGTCCTCCTTGGTAACTCTTCCAAAACTGGCTCTGAACTGGTCCTAAACTCTGAGATGAGATCATGCCCAAAGCTGTTGGGTTTATTTTGTGTTTCTTTTCCAAAGCAATGTTTTTAGAAACTTGCACTTAACCCAGCACTGCAAGCACTGTGTCCAGTAGCAGCAACAGTAACAGTGCACGCCACGTGTGGTTTTCACTGCACAAGTATATTTGATGGGTACTCAGGGAAAGTTACTGTTGACTCTGTGAACCAATGCAAGGCTGAAAATACATTTCTATGTTTACATTCCTACAATAAATATTACTTTGCTTCTTTTCCATTCTCCATCTTATGTTTGTTTCTGTGCTTTTGTGTGTTTATGTGTCAGAACATTAATTGTTGCATTTTGGAGATTTTTAATAGGTCGTGGATGAGACTAAAGCAGACAGAGGCAAAACACGGTTAACACTGGAAACTCAGAAAGGAAGTCAAAGTCCAACAGCTCCTATCTTATTTGGAGAAGCAGCATAAAATTTGCATAAAATTTACAAAACCTCAACAATGCATAGCATCTACATTTTGTTTGAAGCTGAAGGACTTTAAAAAGTCTAAACACATTTTTTCTTAGTTTTGTATTTTTATTATATAAAATGTAGAAACCTACACGCTCTTGTGATACATTTTAAAAAGCGTTAATGAAACATGAAAGATGCAATGTATCAGATCAATTCAACTTCCCAGCAGTGGAATAATCTGAAAGCAATTTCAATTACTACTACGGTTGAAGAGCCATTTATTATGATGAAGAGCTACTTTAGCATCATCAAATGTACTTTCAAACTCCTGTGTAGTATTTATAAAACTGCAGCAACATTTCACCACAAAACTTCATTAAAAGATAGAAATGTGTGTAAATAAGTTCCCATGAACTAGATATTATTAGACTGATGGGAAGCAACATGGGAATATATGAGTATTTATTTACTGCCTTACTTTAGTCGTATCATTTTTCCGTCAGGCCAGGCTATAGGTTACTCATCTCTTTGGTTACACATTGCTATCCCCCAAAGGACCAGGAAAATAGAAAAAAAAAAATCTAGAGAAATTACAAAGGAAATGAGGCTAATAGAAAGGCTGGAGGATAAATCCTTTGAGGAGAGACTGAGGGAGCTGAATTTATATAATTTAGAATGATGAATACTAAGGGGATATTATGTGTTTTCAACAGTCTACAAATGCCCTCACAGTGAGAGTTTACGTGATAAAAGTCTCAGTCACAGTCTCGAGAAGTGACAGATGAAGAACAGTATCTTGAGGGTAAGAAAACTTTAGATGGATATTTGGAAAAAGTTATTAATAGTGTAAGCAATTGAATAATGGTGTCATTTACAGTACAAAGGGAGATCGTGGCACTTTCACTACACACATTTGAGAACAGGTCAGATTAGAAATTACAGGAATAATGAATGAAATAATTTTCAAAACTATAGGTGTCAAAGTAAATGAACCCCTTTCCTTTTGGCCCAGAAGTATTATTGCTTTGGAGTTAAACTATATATTCCTTAAAATACCTCTTAAATGTAAGGAAGGTAACATCCAATAACATAAAATTAAGGATATTAATGTTTTAAGGATATTAATGTATTAAATAATTGTATCTTTCTCCTTCTAAATTAAGATGCAAAATCATGATTCAAGAGCAGCATATAAATAAGAAATAGCACAGACAGGAGTACCTGAGGTTTTTAGCACTTGATAAAAGAAAGAAAAAAAGTGCTTTAATTAAAGACTGAAATCAGCCATTACAAGAGAACAAATTTGCTACCAAAGGTAAATTACTTTTACTCCACAGAAAAGATAAAAGTTGACAAGCTGGTAAATCCAATCATAAAATACAATTATATTAGGGTTTATCTTGTACTGTTTGACTGGAACTACCAAAGTATAACCCCAGTAAAATGACTACAGATTGAATGGACCTCAAGACTGAATCATCGATCCCCTGAGATGTTGATGTATCCTTCATATCAGTTCTAAGATCCTTTGGCTCAGGCTGAACAAAGCTTACATTTCCATTTTCATTTCCTTTACCCTTACCCTGTACCTAAAAGCTTTCTTACTCCAGACCTATCATTTTATATCCATTGAAATTATTTCATTTTTCATGAAAGCACAGAAAGTTATTTAACTGCCTCATTGACCTTAAGAATACTTTTCAAAGGTTTGGTGGGTGATTCAGGTACCTCATATTTAGAGATCAGTAACTTATCAGAGAAAGCACATCAGATGCTTAAAATAATATTATCAATAGTTCTTTCATTACTCAATCAAAAAAAAATTTGGAGTGCTTACTTTTCGTAACAAGTATCACAGACTCACCCTAATTTACAAGTTTACCTCTCATATCAGTCAGTGCTGATGACATCTAATCATATCTTACTGCAGGGTGCAGTTCAGGAATACAGCAATTTAGACGTTCCCCTATTCTGAGTAGTACAGTTAAAGTCAAGTGAATGCTCACATGCAGACCTGAAGAGGAATATTTTCTCAATCAAGGGTGATTTCTTTAATGATTTTCTTTAATATTAGATAATACCAATGACCAAAGAAGCCCTCTTAAATTTTTTTTTTAAACCCCAAGCAAAACAAACTCCTGAATTTCTGTGTTAAGGTAAAATTGTACATATTTCCAGTAACAGAATGGATATCTCTTGACTTTTACAATGAAAGACATAAGGAGAAAAATAATTCCTACTGGTGAATTTCAGATATCAATACCGATTGTTTAGGGCCAAAAAGAAAAGAAAAAAAAAATTCCATCTCTCACCATAATACTAATTCCACAGAAACCCAGTTCTGATACATGGAGATGAGGTTTGCCCGGTGAGCAGAACCTTGAAGTACTTCCTCGTCTCTGAAGACTGTTGTGAAGGAGGCAGGACTAGTTACTGGGTCTTGTGACCCTTTCCCTCTGCAAATAAAAATGTGTTCTTATTCTTTGAGGGCTATTAATGCCCCTTTTCCCCTGAATATGAGAAAGAAAAACAAATTAATGACATTTCCAACATTACAAACTGAAATTTCATTACAGCTATTTCCTCCTACAGACCACTGTGAATGTTTTTACTGTATATTTTATAGATTTGAACCTCTGTTATTTTTCAGTTCACAAAGAATTACTCCTGACCACTTAAACATCCTATTTTATTCACAAATCAGGTATCCTCTAGTCAGTTAGATTTATAAAGTGTTACCAAAGCAGTGCCTCCAAAAAATGAGAGATTTTATGCAATAGATTTTGTCTACATATGCTAGTCCACATCTAGGCATCTATTTGAAACCATAAATCTGGTTTCATATCCTCTAGCATCCACAGCAGTTATCTCATTCTACATTATGAGAGAATACATCAATTTTCACAATATTAACGTAAGTAGTGGAAAATAAATATTCATGAAGCTCTCCAGTAATGACCAAAAAATAATATTCTGCTAAAAGCTTGACATCTACCCTGAAAAAAAAATTTTATTAACATATGGAAATGACCTCTAGCTTTAAATGGGTTCCTTCCAACTTAATATTAGAATGTGTGACCTAACCTCCTTCTGCATAATACCTAATTAAAACTGCTGTATTATTAATGTGTTACAGATATGAAGCAGAAATCTTATGTGGCCTACTTAGGAAGAACCTCTGTAATAAAAACATTACTCTCACATTTAAAAGGTCTGTATGAATTATGACTCAAAATAACATAAGATATTTGAATGCATTTCCAATAATAATTTAGAGTTGCATAAAAGGTCTTTTACATGTCATTGAAGTTGGTCTACAAAAAAACAATTGGTAGAAGAGGCACTACTCCATAATTATAACCATCCTTCACTATCAGCAACAAAGAAATAATTAAATGAATATATGCAGATACATTTATTGCACCTTATAACTAGTCTTTGCTATTTCAAGAACTCAAAAGCTCACATCTTTACTTGTCAAGTAAAATTTTCTACAGATCTTGGACTATTTTGTGTTTTCATTTTTCGTTATTTAATACATCTCCTTCTTTAAACACCATTTCCATGGTAGGTGATTCCAGACTTAGCCTACAGTCAAACCCACAAATTTTCAAGCATACAGAAATGACTTCATCTGCTTTCCTCTTATCTAATGGTGCTGCTTTTTCTTGACTACCTGTGGAATGTGGTCAAACATTCCAAACCTACAGGCAATGTTTGCTGATCATTTAGGTTATGAAGGGAAATGTAAGTGACTGATATGTGGTACAGAAGAAGGTTTTTTTCTCATGAAATTATTGTTCATCTCCTTTTAACGAGGCAGCAGATAGTGACCTCAGCACACTTGTAGTGCCTAAATTCTAGCCTTACAAGTGATCTAGAATAACCCAAACACCTGAGCCCTAATCACAACTCTGAAGCCAGTGCACTATATCTTTTTGGACAAGAGACCATGTGTGCCTCAACTAGCCTCCTACGACTGTGCAGTTAACCATACTGAGTCTCATATTTTTAAAGGATACTAGTCAGATTAAAAATGGAATTAGACTAATTATTAAGCAAATTCCTATTGCAAGGAAAGGTGCTATAACTTCTGTCTTACCTAGGCATACAAAGAAGAAAAGCATTATATAAATGCTTATCAAATAGAATAAGGCATTTCAGAGAAGATTAAAGTCAAAGACTTTTTACTATTCAAAGAAAAAAAACCCAACAAACATTTCTTAGAGGACAACAAGACTTCAAAATAAGAGTTATTTACAATAAGTGAGTATTGGTTTACTTATGGTAAAATTAGCTGTGACTACTGAAGACTGTTATACATCTTTATTTTATTATTTTTATTTATATAGAGAACGTATTAAATAGCCAACCATATCATTTTACAAGATGCAAAACACCAGTAATTGGACTTGATGACCTTTAAAGGTCAACACAAACTATTCTGTGATTCTATATTACATTTTCTTTACTGGGTCAGGTGATTGCATTCAAATTTGAGGAGTCTAAGACCTATGAAGACACAATGCTCACTTAGTTTCTTTCTCACATTCATTGTCAAGCCTCTTTTACTTGCTTTCAAATGAATACAAGTCACTACATAACCTTGCTCATGTATAAAGCAGCCTATTAGACTTTAGCAACATGCATTGTCACTGTCAAGAAATTGTCATGGCAAGGGGTCCAAAAAAGTATAGCAGCACAAACTAAAATAGCTCAAAGAAATTGTTTGAAGAGCTATCATGGTTGAAAAAGATAAAGACACATGAGTTCATGTCTATAATGAAAACACAAACACATTTTTGCCTTTTATGAACAGAGGAAATGAGATTGTACCTAGATTTCCATAGCTGAACAGGTTATGCTTCATGATAAGGCTAATTCAATAATAGTAACCAAAGCACTTGAACTATTAAACATTGTAATAGGCTGCCCAGGGAGGTGGTAGATTCACCATCCCTGGAGGTGTTTAATAAAAAGGTACATGAGGTACTTAAGGACATGGTTTAGAAGGGGTTTTTGTCAGGGCAGGTTAATGGTTGGACTTGATGATCTTAAAGGTCCCTTCCAACCTCACCAATTCTATTATTCTAAGTAATTCAAGTCAAGAAATACAGCACCAAATGTCTAAAATGAAGATTCCCTACAATGGAGGTTGAAAAAAACATACCATAAATTTTAACACAAACCAACTCCTCAATATGTGACAAGGATGTTCCAACCCACAAAGAAAGCCTAAATTGTTGTACAGCCTCTCCCTAACTTCAGAAATGGGTAAGGCTGAAGGTGAGAAGCCCATTTTTCACAATGATTTCAGTGAGAGTTTTGGATCTATGCAAGACCAGGGTTGGATTTCTTATTTTTGTTGCTCATACCTGCAGGAAATGGCAAGTCTGTTTACATGAAAGACATGTTCATGCTACTAAAGATGATAACTACTAAAGATGATAACCACAAATTAACTGATTTTATAATTAATCTTCTGTGATAGAAATATCTTGAAGGATTAATGAGCCTTTTCATTTATTTTCCTTTAATTTTCAAAGCTGTATTGAAAGCCAATCTGATGTCAACAGTTAATGAAACAGTAAAAGAAATTTTTTCCATACCTTTACAAATCAAGAGCACTCAGACTCCATATGGGATAATGCTTCTTCAGCAAGGCACTACCCTAGCTACAGAGATAAGCAGAGTCTTGAAATAAGATTGAGTCAAGCAATATGCAACAGCTATCTTAACTACACTCTGGACTTTCTTGTGCTGATGTACACAGTAGACAGTAGAAGCCACGCTAAAATACCCCCAAAAATTGTATTTATCTCTAGTGAATGATCTGAAGTGCAGAGGGATGGAGGTATCCCACTTCTTGTCCATCTACCTAGTGGTGCCTTGAAACAATTGTTTCATGATCTGAAACATAAGATTTGTTTACCTTTTCCTCATCATAAATTACTATAGTTGCTAATACCATGTGTGGGTCTACTCAGCCCTCGGATAATGCCTCCATAGCTTTGCAATTACACTGGTTTTGCAGCTACAACAGAAAAGTTAATAATGCTTCAAGAATTTTTCTTATCCAACTCCGGAGCTTGCAAAATTGCCTCCATATTATTGAGTATTCAAATAAATAATGGAACACAAATATCTCATACCCTGGCAAACTTCCAGTTCCTTCCTAGAACAAACGAAATATTGCTGCCACTTCTGCAAAGTAACTGGTTCTGTAACTGTATAAAAGGACATACTGCCTGTGCTTACAACACACAATTATTTTGTTTGAGATGAAATCCTGCAGATTTTGTGAATGTCTAAAGTCTAATAGTCAAATTCCTCAATATGTAATAGAAATACCAGTCTAAGGTTATCTGGGAAGCTCGATAGTTCAAGAAACAGTGGCCTCTGCCACCACATATTTGACATGTACTTTAGATACCCAACAGAAGTGCTCCTGGAGACGACGCAGTACATATCTTATATAGTACACACTTACTACAGAGTAACATGGCTAAGAAGCTACTTGCACTGGCATATGTGATTTGTCTAACACAGGTGACACTAATTTAATAGTTCTGTTTTCAAGAGAATAGTTTCAATAGTTTTCAACATGTTGATCAAGAAGACTCAGCAAAGTTATATTACCCCACTTTAAGGCAACACGCTTTTCATCAGAAGATACAGAACATGAACTGAACTTTCCTTGACACAAGAGTTTCAGTTAAAAATTGTTTCTGTGAAAATCTGATTATTTAGGAATTCATAATATAAGAGCTAGAAAATCAGTTCTCACTGTGATTTCTTTTCTACATCACAGTTTTATTTTTAGACAACTCTAAAACTTTGATGAAGTCAAAACATCCTTGCCGTTCCTATTCAGATGGATTCAGAGTTTCTGGATATCTCCGAAGTTAAATGAAAGACACACTCAGAAAGACTAAGCTATCTCAGTAAAATGATGCAGGATAAAAAGCCCACCAAAATGCAAGATGAACTTCAGTGTAAATTCAGCAGACCTTAGAAGACATCAGAGATCTGCAATTGCAGATCTGAGATCAAGAATCACAGGTGATAGATTACAAAAAGGAATGAATTATTCAAAGATTCACACTGAGAGCATGAGAAATGAAAGGTCTTGTGGTAATACAAAGTCTTAAATAAAAATGTACGCATAGCTTTAGAATTAACATTATCATAATTAACATCCTGTATTTTGTCTTTAAATTTACAGCATTACTTTCTTTTTCTCAGCATTTCTTTTTTCATTCCAAAAGAAGCTTTTAGAGTGACAGCTGGTTCAGTTGCTCATCATTTGTGTGGAAGTACTGATAGAGTCAGGTTAGCAAGGTACAGGAACTCCAGTGTTTCTTATAGCTCACCATTCCCTAAAAGTAACACGTTGTAGACCAACTGAATCAATAAAAATAGTTTTCAACTTTAACAACAACATCATATTTTCTGAAAATGTACCCTAGTGCATAACACAAAGCAATTTCAAAATAATTTAATGAAACTAGCAGACAGCTTGCTCTGTGGCATGCCATGCTGAGACAAAGTTATGAAAGTTGTGATGTGACATTAATGTTTGTTAACATTTTCCCATGAGCCTTCTTTCTGGTGTCATTTGAGAGTAAGCCATTTAGTGATCCTTAATTTATTTGCACAGATGTTTTTTCATGTTTATTTTACCACTGGGGCTATGTAAACATAAAATATGACTTAGCAAAAGGCAATTCTAAATATCAGTGGGTTCTGCATATTACTGTCAAGGTACATATTGCTGACTCATTCAATTGTAACAAAAATCACATTTGGATCTCATATAGCATCTGAATTATTCTAAGCAGCTAGTATACAAGATGCACTAATTATTAAACATATAAGACATAATTCACTTGTTATCTTCAGAAGAAAAATTGCCATTTTGTTTCTTGGCTCAGAGAAAAGAAGTTCCTAAAGTACTAGAATGTTGTCAGGAAACACTTGTTACCACAAAAGTACATACGCCAATCCAAATTCTACCCACTCATCCATTAAACTTGCCTTTTCCATAAATTGCAAAGCAATGTATTTCCATCTCTGTAATTTAAAAAAAAAAAAGCATATTAATGCAAAATATGACTAGAATAAAGTGAAAAATAAAAATGAATAAAATTATTTGAGAATGACCACTAAAATAACCTTTTTCTCTAAAAAGTCAGTGTAACTGTAAATATTCTTTAAAAAAACACTCTATACAGATCACTCTTCTTTCTCACTCCCCTAACAGCACATTTGAAAGTAACGTATGCGTATTACTTCCTTATAATGACTTATAGTATGTGGAGCGTACTATAAAACAATTGCTGTAGAAGAATTTTTTGGTCAGAGACAGCAGGGTATCTGTGAATTAAAAAGAGATTATTCAGTATTTTTTGAGCCATATGTGAAGGAAAATCTTCAGAATGTGGGGCAGATGAAAGGGGAGATTTTAAAATCATGAAGGGTATTTAGTCATTTCAACTTTACATGTAAGCCTTTATAAAATTTCCCTTAAGTAAACTACAGTTCTCTTGCATCTGTAGTATTTATGAGTTCATGCAACGATAATTTTTCTAACTGATTTTTTCTGTATATTGTGCTCATCTAAAATACAGGGCAGCACTGGTTTTATAGCCTATGAGGGAATTTTATTTCACTGCATCATAAACTAGAATAGTTAAACAATGATAATTCTGCATATTGATCACATATATCTTTTGGAGTGTCTTCCTTGTTCTTCTCCAGAGAACTCTGACATAAAACTTTCAGATATACCGAGAGCAGCAGAAAGAAGTTTACAAAACCATTTTGCAGCAAAGTAACATAACACGTCCTCAAGAAAAAACAGGGTGTGCCTTTTCCCCTCTGAGTGTACAAGGATAGCCATGAATAATGGAAGGACTGAGTAGTTCCCTTGCTCAGGCCAATATGTGACAAACTTATAGTCACCATGGAGGTAACTAAGTCACTACAGCCTTATGTCTATGGAGCACATGCTTCTAACAGTCTGTAGAAAGGAACATGAGGTTTAGTAGCACTTGCTGTCATTAATTTCCAAAGGCGATTATCTTCCTTCTGAAAAATCCATATCCAGTGTTGATGGCGGGATTGCCGTTCTGGCATCTAACTCACTGGACCTCATATAGGCCTGTAAATGAAACAAATACACTTAAAAAATCAAATGTATTAACATGGCCTAGCACTGTAGCACTGTACAGTTTTAAAACTTTGTATGATTCAGTTTTATGAAAACAGAAACTTCTGAGTGTTGTGTTACCAGGGTAAATATATTTGGGAAATTAATGGAAAATTCTGGAAATATATTTTATTGAAACACTCAGAATGGGACAAAAACTAGAACTGGACAAAATAATTTGAAATTTAAATAAAAATTTTGAGGATTGTATAATATATCTAATTAAAAATATTACCATCTACATTTCAGAGAGTGAATAGCAGCTATATTTTTATTCTACTAATTAATCTTTCTCAATATAGAGGAAACTTAGCAATTCTAATATTACAATATTCATTAAAAAATCATATTTAATCAAACTAAAAGTGAAAAAAGGGAGAGTATTATCACAGTATTGCAAGTCCTGGGATGTTCTTAAGTTCCAAGTCTGTTCACAGTCCAAGTCCGACATCTGAAACTCCCTGGCAGTGCCTGACTTGGCTGTCTCATCTGGGACACATTGGCCAGTTCGCTCAAGGCTTTCTCCTTTTCTCACTTTTTTAGGCAGCACCATCTCAAGTGGTCTTAAGCACTATAGTAAGCGTAGGCTCCTGGATGGAACTGGTAACCCCTCCTGCAAATCTGGAAGACTGATGGAAATCTGATGAAATGTGGTCACTGCTCTGAGTGTACGTTTAGGACCAAATGGGTTCCAAGACTGATGCCAATGATCTGCCATAAACAGTTCTCAAAGTAGTAAGAAAGATGAAAGAGTTTGGAGAAATCTGTGCTATAGAGCCAGCACAATATAGATTTTTTTGGTCAAGTTCCAAGGTCTTCATCTGCTGGGGAACTTAATGAAGTGATTCACAGTAAGCGGGGAACAGATAAGCACAGTGGAATAAACAAAGTGACCTGAAAATTGGAGAGTCCTGGGCACATTTGACAAGTAATGATTTTCCTTTAAAAGCAATTGTAAGTGAAGAAACAAAAGAAGCAAAGAACATCCAAGATGATAGGGATTTACCCACTCAAACACAGTAAAGAAAGAGAAAGGACAAAATGTTTTGCAGTTCCTCAAGTCATTTTGTAAAGATGAACCTTCAGGCTAAAGTTGCCCTGGAAACTGACAGGTCGTATATTCTAGAAACTCCAGGTTGTTTTCTGCTGTAGGTAGGTGGCACTTACACTTTGCCTCATCTCTGGTGTCGTATTTTATCTTGATACTACAGTAGTGTCAAAATGCAATTCCATCAACACTCTGTGATTTGTTAAAGCGACTCTTCTGGACCAGCAGACACGGAAGCTATTTCATCCTTTTAATACTTTACGAATTTTCTCAAAATTTCTGTAGAAAGCTCACGGTTCACAAAAGCATTCACTTCCAGGAAATCAGAGGTGGCCCTGACCTAAACAGGTTATTACACAGGATACCTAACAATTTTCGTAAAATAGCCTTTGCTTTTCCTGCTTCAAAGTTATGGGATATGCTTTGAACTGTTATGAAGCAATCTCTTTTATTGTCCTTGGCTGGTTTCAAAAGACAAATGCTTCACTATCCCTCTCTGAAATACCTCTGTGCATGAATTTTGGTTTCTGTTTTCTCACAATGCTCCGACCTCTTTTGTTGGACAGTGTTATACATTGCTTGACATTTTGTTTTTCATATGTACTAACTTTCTTATATTTATCATACATGATTTAGACAACTTTAGTGTTTTCCCTGCAAAAAAAAAATAATATAAAATCTTAAAATGCTAGCTAGTATTTAACTAGATTTATTTAAACTTCAGATAATTCTAATTTTAGAACCACCACCATTTTTATTTTTGCTTATAAGGTTGACATGAAGACTGCAATGTAAGTCCAATACCACTGTCTTTGGTCAGTCACACTAATGCATTGGAGCTCCACAATTAGACCATCAAATTTATATTTGCTTTTCATTCTTAAATTTGAAAGTATAAATGTATCTCTTTTCAGCAAAAACACGGGCACGTTCATTGCAGCAGGTATATTTCTTCACTTGCCTGAGTCAATAGAACCCTCCCATCCCAAGGTACTTTAAAAAGCTGGGGTAGGATCTGAAAAAGATCTCAGCCTCACAACATCATCTTTCAAGTAGCACTCAGTTCTAACAAGAGAGCCCTGGAGAATATTAGAAACACTTTTCATGAGCACTTCCCATTAAGAACTACAAAATAGAGGCACAGGGAAGGAACAAAAATACAAAAGGGTAGAGACCACATCCAGGAAAGTCCTAAATCAGAGTTAAATGTTCAAGTGCAGAACGCAGACAACTCAATCCCATCAATTTAGCATTAGGCATCTAATTGTTATTAGTTCTTTGAACTTTGGTCTGTAGAGTTCTTGAAGGCTGGGGAAGACTGAGGGGATTTGGGAGGTTTTTTTGAGAAGAGTTGAGGCTTTTAGAGGATTGTTGGGTATTTTCATCATTTCTGTAGTCCAAGGGAGTTTCTCTTTTGAGGCAGCTGAGAAGCGGGCTGATAAAATCCCAGCCAGTTCATTTATATATGTATATATATACACACATATATGTGCACACACACATATATAGGCATATATATATATATTCAGAAACAGCCTTTTATTGTTTTGGCTAAGTATCAAAAGATAAAGAAATGGGACATTTCTTGTCACATATAACTTATCTTTGTGATAAGTTCCGTCCCTAAGATCAAAAAAAAAAAATAAAAAATTAAGTAACATTTCCTGCCATGAAAGTGGGTTAATCAATGCAAACATCAAGCAAAAAACATAGCATGCAAGGAGAAGTAAAATAATAACACTTAATGATTTTCTGAAGCATATGTTTCTGCCTCAGGTATTTATTAAAAAGCTGGCCTTTTATTCAAAATAGTCCCCTATGGAAAGAAACTCCCAGGAATCCCTTTTGCAAGAGTCATGCTACTTTATAAATGGCTTTTTGTTGGCCTGTTGAGGATATGGAGAAGTTGCTGCCAGCTCATAAAGAGCTGTCAACGATCACAGGTAGAGCCATCAGCGATACCTTGACCCCACAGGCAAATGTGAGAAAAACCATGCTCCACACCAGTAGAAACACAGAAAACTTGGCTATTACAAAAGAATCAATATTAAATGCCATTTAAATATGTCTATCAGCAAATTAACAATTGCAATCACATTAGTAATATTACTAATAATGAGGGTATACTAATGATGCTACAACTGATAATTTGACCATTACCATTAGGTTCCAGTAACATTTTGTTAAAACTGAAAAGAATCCATTCCTATTTTATGTCATAATCATCGTGACTAAATATTTAGGATGTACAGGACATAGCCATGAACAAGACTATAGTATTAGGGATTAGTAGACACAAATGAGCACCCAGGTCAAACAGTCCTGTGATCTACAGAACCAAGGGCAATGTGAAAAAAAATATTGTTCTCTTCTTCCCAAGGAAAATAAGCCTGTATTTTAAAAAATAGCGCAACTTTCTTTTAGATTCTTGCTTCTTGCTATAGCTCTGTAGAGCACTGCAAAATATGAAAGAAAAAAGGAAAAAAGGGTGGGGGGAGGGTGTCTTCTTTT
The DNA here is from genome assembly GCA_013400135.1 of Rhinoptilus africanus. NCBI lineage: Eukaryota > Metazoa > Chordata > Aves > Charadriiformes > Glareolidae > Rhinoptilus > Rhinoptilus africanus. Next base: position 273,818 of record VXBO01009225.1, read on the forward strand.
TAAATACTTATGCTTTTTTGTAGTAAGATGCTGACTAACCCTGCAAACCTGCAAAGCTCTCGGGAATATTCTTACAGTTGGGCACAATAATATTCCATCTTTCATTAGACTATTCCAGTGCTTAAAATAAGGATATTCTGAGTTAATTTGCTGGTGTATTCTGCAGCTCTCCTTTTAAGGGTCCATGATTAATACCTTAAGTGATTCTTTCCCATATACCTTGAATTAAGTGCAAATGAAGCAATATTCCTTTGTCATTTGTTAGTGTCAAAAGATTGCAGGACTGGTATCCAGATCTAACCATTCTTCTTCTATAAATGTTAATTCTCTTGTATTGTGTGCCCACGTCATTCTCTTTTCTGCCACACATCTATCACTTTAAGTGGATGGTTTATCATCCAATAAAGCATAATTCCTCTTATCTATGAATTTTCTTCTCTGTTGTCTTATCTCTGAGTACACTGAGTTCTTCATTATATTGGTTAAGAGTAATTTGCTTTTTCCAGTGGCACTGCTCAGGTAGACAGCAACTTCTTTTTTGTACTAGATTCATTAAATTTGACATCGTAACTACTGGTCTTCTCTCTTCAACTTGATACCCTTCACAATGTATCGACTTTTGGATTTGCCAATGGCAGCTTTAAGTATTATTGCTTTTTCGTTTCTTTAACTATGAATGTAAAAAACATAAACAACTACATTTGTCATCATATAAAGACAACATATAATTCAAATGAACGTAGGGAAAGGTGAACCAGAGGGGGAACTAATTATGTCAGTCACAATGCATTAGGTATGTTGACGAACAATATACAATTACCTGTTTTCAATAGAGTTAAAAACAAAGCTAAGAAATGGATAAAGTCATTTAGTGATTAACTGTAAGCATTTCTAAATCCCTATATAGCAACTTAATGTACAACTTCATCAGTAGGTAAAAACAACTCAAATCTTAAGTCATTTCAAGCGTGGAATGGGAAACTATTGCTCTGGGTTGTAGACCAGGCAGAGCCAGAGCACAGGATGCAAGCAAGGGCTGCCTAACATGAAATACCAAACCCACATGAACTAGGGCTTTCCTTTCTCAAAAAAGGTGAACTAGAAACCCACATCCATCAACAAAGAAGAAAAAAGCAAAAAAAAAGTAATCAACATTGACACGTCCTTCCTAATTGTAAAAAATGAAGCATAAAAGCTGCAGTCTGGTTTTAGGACTCCATTGCTCTCTAGTACCTTAATCTATTCAAGAGATACATGGAAATAAGGTCGTCATGTTCAAGACTTGCAGATGATACAAGGATTAGAAGATAGAACCAATAAGGTTGAATGGTACAAACTAAGTCGGATTTTGATTGTTTACATGAACAGCATAGCAGATGGTAAAGGCATTTTGTTGTACAGAAAGATGCAAAATAATTAGGCTTGGAGCAAGAAAACAAGCTATACAATATGTGGCAAATGGCCCAATAATTTAGCACGCTGATCAGGAAAACAATTTGAAGGTTATTACAGAAAATCATTTTAACTAGCAACACGAAGCACAGTAGCAGTAAAAAAGGCAAACAAAACATTATTGTGAATGTGTAGATGGATAGACTATAATAAAAGAAAACATAATGTTGTTACTGCGCACTTGCTATTAGGCTATATAGGAAATACCCAATACAGGAAGAAACTAATCGTTTGAAGTGAAAAAAAAGGTCAGTAAGATGATATTAAAAATATACACATCTAGAAAAATGTGCCTTCAACATTAAGGTTAGGAAAGAACTTATATGACAGAATAAGATGCAGCAAAAGTTTTCTTCTAATCATAAATTCTCAATTTCAGGTATAGAAGCTCCAAAGAAAGGTCTGTTTTCTGTAATACTCAGATTATACAAGTCATACTTTTGACACCATGGTACTAGTTAAGGTATTAATAGGTATCAGGGTCCTAAAAGAGTTGCATTCATGGTCCTTGAAAAGCATAATGTATTCCAGCATAGTTTCCTAAACTTGTTGAGTTAAAGTTTCTCATCCTAGGTGAAGTACTGGAAGTTAGTAACAAGCTAGAGCTAGGTGTACAAAAATGTTGTTATGGTCACTTTATCCACAATTAATGGCCATGATGCAAAGTAAATGGTGTTTAAATAAACACAAAATCATAGATATATCTAACCTTTTCCCCTCAAATGCTTTAAGCCTCTATTCCTGTATTAAAATAATTGTCATATCAAATATATATACTAGTTGCATCAGTAGCATCTTCAAAATAGTACTTTTACTCTTGCATTAACAAAGACAGTGAATAATTTTAGTCAGAGGCTGGGTTTAAATGAAATTCAGTAAATCATTTTCAATAATTCAGGAAGATAAACTTAGTGATGAAAATTCGTAAAAGTTCAAAAAGTCCAAAGGCAAGATTTCTTTACAAAGATGATTTGTCTGTTCTGATATCATCACTTTTTCTTTACTGTAAAGACTTTGACTCATGACACATTTTTTGGTTTCCTTGAAGACAAAGAATTCAGCCGCAGTTGAAAACTAAATTTTTCATATGCCAGCTGCATTCAAAGGTACATGAAATGCTTAGCATCAAGATTTATGACAGCTTCTCAAAATAGGATTTTTTAAAATTCTATTAAGGCTTTAACCATTTAGCACCTGTTAACCTCTAAATCTAATAGCCTCGTTCCTCTGTGTTGTGAGGGCTGGTTTTAAACAACATATTTCTTGTTCTGGCAGCAAAATTGCTTAAAATAAAAAATTGTTTATTAGCAGTGCCAAAGCAATATATGTTACAGTAAATTCAGAGATATTCAATTTCATTGTTTCTTAATAAATTCCTAATGAGGAGGCTACTGAAATTATTATAGCCCCCACCATCTGAAATAGTGCTGAGTGTGTTAACTTCGCTAATAGTACTGAGGTTTTGGTTCTGCGGAAGGCATACTTTCAGCACACAAGATATGCTCAGTCACATAAGGAAAGGTGGTGTGGAAGCTCCTCTCTACCTTGCTTGGAGGGATGTTGGGCAGCCCTCCTTCCTTAAGGGCACAATTGAGGGACAATCTTACTGAGAACAGTAACACAAAACTTCTCTGATTTTTAGTAATATGCTCTAGGATTTCTGAGAAATGTCATGGTATAAAGACCAGCACTGCCTTGCTTTGAAAATGGCAAAAACTTCTACGTTTATTTGTGTAAACTCGTATTGTTTAATCCTTCTTTGTCCCACAAAACAATGAAGCTTAGACTCCTCTGCTGCTTATTTTGGTGCTGCTAATAAATGCATGTCCTTTCTGCACCCAGGGTTGCCAGAGTTAATATAGTCATGTGTTCTGGAAGAACAGCTGAAAATTCAGGTAGGTACAGGGTGCAGATGAAAGCACAAGAGTTCATGTTCTCTTGCACGGTGACCAAAATTAGCATGCAAACAGAACAAGTATGTTCATGTCAAGTATCTCGAATAGGAGGCATTATGTCCCAGTCAGATAAAGCAATTTCTACTAGTGCAGCAAGTAGCTAATAAGAAAAATGGAGAGGAAAAAAGGACATGCATCTTTATTGGGGTAAGGGGAAAAAAAACAATCTGAGCAGCCTGGGACCATAAAATGGAGATGAGTTCATTCTCACAAATGATTTTTAGTCAAAAGTAACAGAGTGCTGAATCTTCCTTAGGAAGCCTTTTGCTCTACATTCTGTTAGTCACTAGAGAGTGTCCTTCTGCTCAAGTACTACGTGTGAGGGGAGATGGTGGGAACTGGTAACAGAACAACTACGCCAGGGAAACAACAAAGTGGTTTTGTTGCTTCCAAGCCTGATGGAACACTTAGGAAAGGGACTAGCGCCGTCGTGACTCCGCGTAAGCGAACATGGAGCACCACAGACATAGCACCTTGGGGGGCTCCACCTCGTTTCTGGGCACCACGCGGCATTTCACGGTGCAGCAGGAAAACCTGTGTCAGCCTCCAATGCCTTCTTACGCTTTGAAAATGACAACCTTATGCCTCTATTTGGCCTGGTAATTAAATGTGTGATTAAGTAAATAAGTGATGTCCTTTTAAACCAGCAAAGTCCACGTTTATCAGGGTAATAAAACAGATGTCCGTTCGGATTATTTAAGAATGTAAAGCAGGGTACACAAATGATTCTATAGACACATGCTTAACTGCTGCCTTAATCTGTTCAACAGATACATGGAAATAAGAAACAAAATTGTAACAGTCGGTATAAGCTTGCAAACCGAAAAAAACTCAACCAAAAAACAGGTGCATTCATCAGCTGCTCGGTTTCCCATAAATAATTCAGTCTGATGGAATAATAACCACCTTTCCAGGAAATTTATGGACTTAGTGCATTCACTTGCCACCTGATTAGATTAACAGCAAATCCCTGTTCTGAGCTTCAAATTACTATTTTAGATGATTAATTAAATTAAAATATGCATAAATTATCTAATCACATACAACTTTACTTGTCAGGAGACTGTTTTCATAGAATCATAGAATCATAGAATCATAGGGTTGGAAGGGACCTCGAAAGATCATCTAGTCCAACCCCGCTGCCAGAGCAGGGTCACCTAGAGCACATCACCCAGGAACGCGTCCAGGCGGGTTTTGAATGTCTCCAGTGAAGGAGACTCCACAACCTCTCTNTGAGCTTCAAATTACTATTTTAGATGATTAATTAAATTAAAATATGCATAAATTATCTAATCACATACAACTTTACTTGTCAGGAGACTGTTTTAATAAAAAAAGCTCTCTGAGAAAGAGGTCTGTTTACATTAGCCTCAATAAACAATTCTTTTTTACACTCAGATGTCTGTATAAATGTGCAGTCAACTTATAACAAAACAAATACCAAGGGCTTTTATTCAATCAGACAGCCAAAAGTTATTTGCTCTTTCTGTTTTCCCCTGGATTTAAGTGGTCAGTACAAAAGAATTACAATGTTATAAGTTATCTGTTTTAGACAATGCACAGTTCTTCAAATGCTTTTTCCTCAGTGGACCTTATTTGGCAAATCCAAACTTTTTCAGAATCTCTACATTAAAATGGATAATCAACAATAAATTTAATTCAAAAACCAACGTAAATATTTGCTTTTTTCCTCAGGAATGGCAAGCTTGTAATTATATGTCCCTGAAGCATCTCTTTGGATATTTGTGACTGCATACATTTATTATGACATCATAAATCTGTAGGAGAGAAACCAAAGATGTTTTTTAAATATACTTCTCGTGTTGTAAACAAGTTATGCACAGTATTCTCAAATACTTTAAAATACAGTAACTATACTTTCTAACTTTAATGGTCAGAAGGAGAAAAAGATTATTCGTTGCACATGACAGTACTTTCATGAGGTTTATTCAGAATTTCAAAAAAGTAATCTATTAAGAACAATACCTAGCTATACCATCTTTAGAGGGTTTTGGCATGGTTTTTTTTTTTTTAATTGAACAAGCTACACTTGACCAAACTACTCCGCAAGTATCTCAAGTCATATATAGTCCTATGACATCCAGCGTGCTTAGTCTCCTGTCCTAAACCTAGGACAAGCAGCATTCAGTGCTTCTGTTGTAAGGATTGCAATTTAGAGAAACATTATTCACAAAGTTCTTCCCTCCCTAAAATATACAGTAAGTGTTCTAGCAGTACATTTTAAACCCAACAAAATTCCAGGCCAATTTTGCCAAACCCAGAAAGGTTTATTTATTTGTCTTACAATGGAGTTCAAGTGCCTAGGAGTGTCCTTTTGATGAAAGCTGCACAGTTTGAATAATAATTCAGCTCCTCAAAAAAATCTTTTCCACTAATTACAAAGGCATTTTATAGATGACTTCTTGAATAATTTACTTAATCATATTACATTCTCTTCCTTTATGTATATTTAAAGATGTATATATGTTTAAAGATGCTGATTCTATAAAACCAAAAGCTGACTGTATTTTCTTGTCAAATTTGTGTTGTGTCACACTTTCTTGATGAGATTTGTTGATTTATTGCTAATGAAGACAAAAAGTCCAGCTGCAGACGCAGTTACTGGGCTTTGCAATCATTTGAAAGTGGCATATAAGTAATTTTATAGAAGTTTCAAAGCTGTCTTATAATTCACTAGCTCTTCTACTTGGCTGTTAAACTTACGCTCATCACAAGAGTGAGTAAACAGAATACTCACATCTATTTTTCTTTCCACAAAAATCTAATGCCTGTTTCCATGAAAGAATTACATTAGTGATGGTAAAGTTTCACTTAAGGATTTCACAAATGAATTTCAACAGCTTCTTCTCCCGCGGGATTAAAAAAAAATCATTATTTACTAGTGGACATATTGTTAATGTTTATTTTTTGTAAGATGAAAATTTAAAAAAAAAGAAACCTGGTTTCATATATAAATTAATAATCAAACTATCACTAAAGACACCCTAAATCATTTCAGGTTAATGCCAGTACCAATGCAGAAGGGGACTGGTGAAGATAGGGAAAGCTTACTCATTCCTGTCTAATAAGTTTCAATGTTATTATAAAAACAGAATTATCTTGCGACATATTTTATGTAAATCTCTTGCAGGTCATCATTATCTTGCAGGTGATGCTTAACTTACACCTACCACTATCAAAACCAGAGCATGCTTAACAAAGGAACTATTTAAACAACTTTCACTCAGAAGTGTTTCTACAAACTCTTGCAGTGTTTCCCTGAATAAATTCCTCAACAAATCTATTTTTTTATCATTTGTCCAGATCTAGTTAACACTGAGGGCCCCCAGACAACTTCAATATGGGAATAGCATTTAATTTCAGCCACACCTAATTAAGATGAAAGCGGGCATTAGAGACCACAGTGGGACTGACAGTTTCATGACGAGGTACTCTAAGGAGGGTCTAACAGGCTGTTTCTCACCTTCTCCTCTTCCATGTGCAGTGCTGGCCACCAGCAGGGGCTGGATGTGCAAACCAAATGCAACTCCAATAGCAATATCTGAGCGAATCACATTCTCTTTGTCTCGCAGTCACTGTGGAACAAACCTTCCTTTTTGCCCTTCACATTTCTGTCAGAGGAAAGATTTGGTAGCTTATAGGCAAATGTTATAAGTGTTCAAATCAAACTGTTCCAAAATAAAATGAAAAGCGAGGTAAGCCTAGTCCAGAAGAGAGCAAACCTTATGAGCTCCTAGGCTGTCCTCTTACATTAAACCTTCCCCTGGTAGACCTTTCTCCTTCCTGAAGACCTGCCTGCAACAGCATCCGTTCCATTTTCACATGTTTTTACAAATAACTGATGCTGTCAATTATCCATAGAGGTCTGAAATAAACCTATAACAATATTAGAACATTTTTATGACACAAACTTATAAGACAAGCATCATAATACATATTACAACAAAAAAACCCAAACTGCTTTTTTTTCTTGGGTAATAAGTATCCATTAATCTTTCAGAGACTTATGGTTGTAGTAAGAATATAACGATTTCTCTGGATTCTGTCTCTGACTATTTAAAGAGAAGTTACTATAGGAACATGTAATGATGATCAGTATCACACAAACAATTAGCATAATGATCATAGAAGAATCTTTATATAGCTACCCTGACATCCCTGATTAAAAGAAATCAGATTTCTCATGGTTGTAAGAATTTCAAATAGGTTTTAAGTAAACCAGATGAAAAAAAAATGCAATTTAAAAAACATTCAGGAAAAATTGGCATTAAGGACATTTGTATGAATATCTTATAAATAACGATTACATATACATACATATTTGAAACATTGTTTTTAATTCAAATTCAAAATATTCTTGAACTATGATTAAGGCAAAATACTAACAAACTAAATAGATTATTCATCACCACACAGAAAATTTTGAGTTTCCAACTATTAGTAAATAGCAATGTTTGAGAGTCATTTCTAAACCGGGTGAAGTTACTGACTTAAACAATTACGGCAAACTTTCTCTTTAGAATCATGCAAGAGTGTTTTAAAGGAAATAGTGTGAATTATCTGACAAAGTATCAGTTGTTCTGCTTTAGAATAAGCCTGACAGGAAGATTCAGACTGAGATAAAAACACTCAGTTATAAATACTACTACATACGAAAAGGAAAATTATCTGTTCATTGTTATTAGCAGGAAATGTTTCCAACCTCAAAGCGATTGGACTACATTATATAACAAAGAAGGAATGAAGTCCAAAGCTCCATTATCAGGCAGAAAGGAATTAAAAGATGAAAAAAAAAAAATCACATAAGTTTTAATAGCTTAAGTGGGTGACTCAATCAGTACCCAATTGCTCTCTTTTCTCTCTGTACTACATTTCAACATTACGATTTGTACTCTGCTTTATGTTAATGGCATACCGGCTGATATTGCCTTCAGTTCTGTCAAACTTCATTGCAAATGTGTGTGGAAAGCAGGAGGCTAACCAGCTGCTCTTCGCTCCGTCTAAAGGAAAGGAATTATCTTATTTGGGGCATAATTGGTAGCTGGCACAACAGGTTTATCCCTTTTCTTGCTATTCTCCCTCCCCACCAAAAAAAGCCCATGACCTGCTTTACAAGCAAAAGTATTTGTAGAGCACATGTGGGTGTAGGTATTTCACGAGAAGACTTGTAAGAAAAAAAGTCAGTGAAAAAAGCTGAGAGAAAACAGCAAGAATATTCTAGGTAGAATTACAAAACTTCTGGCGGTATGGACCGTGTGAAAAGCTTAGAGAAAGTGAGGTGACGCACTGAAGAATCAAACTCCAGGAATAGGTATCTTACCCCAGAATAAGTAGCGGAACTAAGACTTCAACATCACCCTTTTCTCCTAGTAAAAATAATATGCTAGACTTTAAATTCTGGTTAATGTATTAGGTCAAAAAAGCAGAGACATTTTCTAATTTTAATTAGCATTACATTTTTCACAGTTCTGAGTGGAGAACTGACCATGAAAATCATGCAGTTGTTGAAAGTTTCTATATATGTTTCTCTCTGGATAGTAAGATTTAATTATTCTTACTTTTCCGCCAAGTATTTATAGGAAAGAAACATGCATATATAAAAGTTATAAGGAAGTATTGAAAAAGACTGGATGTATGAGCCAGGCTATTTATTTTATTGCTTTAAAATGAAAAAATGTTATGGGTACCAAGCTCCTACATCAGCTGTATTTTCAAGACCTACAGGATACTGAACTTAACTGAGTCAAAGGTATTGTGTTGGAACACAGACCCCAAGTACATAAAAATTCAGACTTACTGAGAGTAAAAAGATGAAAGGCAAGAGCTGCTAAAGGAATCACCCAGTAAGTTTTGCAAGTCAAATGAAAATCTTTGTGTAAGTAAGTGCAGTTTTCAAATTGGTATCCTATATACTGGAAACGGTCAAAACAGCTTCTGCTCTACTTACATTTACTACATATCACCATGTTCCAATATTTCAAGGGTGGCTACAGAGAAGATGGAGACTCCCCTTTTACAAGGAGTCACCTGGAAAAGACAGGTAATGGGTACACGTTACTTGTGGGGAGATTCCAATCGGTCACAGGAGGATAATTTTTCCCAATGAGAACAATCAGCCACTGGAATAATCTCCCCAGGGAAGTGGTGGATTCCCCAATGCTGGGCACTTTTAAGGTTCAGCTGGACAGGGTGCTGGGACATCTTGTCTGGACCGTACTTCTGCCAAGAAAGGTTGGACCAGCTGATCCTTGAGGTCCCTTCCAACCTGGTATTCTATGACTCTATATAGAGGTTTAATTTTCTCCTGGTCTTGGTATAAACATATGAACTGATTTCAGGAATTTTTTCCTCCTGTTATTTGTGGTTTTTTTGTTTATTTTATTTATGTTGGAGAGTAAAAGAAATAGGAAAAAAATTTAGCACTTGTGGTTTTCTAGTATTATTTGCCTAAGAGATCAAATGTAATGGCATAGACTAAAGAATAATAATATACAGCCATATTAAACCTCCTAACAAAAGAATCTACTAGATTACAATTTATATTACATAGGTCTTCATGCTTATGAGCTAGTGACAGAGGTCACTTTTAGAATAATAGAGAAGAAAAATCAAGTTATCCAAGTCTCCATAGATGTTTTTCTTAGTTGGTAACAAACTACAGGGTGCTTCTGTTTCATAAAACTGAAAAAAGGCAAAGTGAGTACAACTGAGAACAAATACCGCCCAGCCTACTTGTTTCAGCATCAAGAGAAAGAAACCAGAAAGAAATATTAAAGAATTTATAATCATTCCAATACACATTGGCATATTCCCACTTCTTGTATTAGTTTTGTTCTTATACAGGCAAGTTACGTTTGATGTTTGATGTTACAAGCTTTTACATCTGGAGAAGAAAGTTGTTTTTTTCTTGTCTATTTAATTATGCCTAATAATTTGGTTGTAGCATCCAAATTAAGATCTTTAGTTCAGTTCTGGATTTTGCTTTGTTTAAATTTTGAAATCCATCTGGACAGCTGGAACCTTTTCTGCTTAAATGTGTATAGAATATCTTCAATATAGATTGTGTTAAAAAGTATTTAAACCATATTATCTTTGGAATAGGCTGCTTATTGCTGAATATTACTGGTATTTTAGAATTTCTATTAAAATGTCTATTTATTTACTTTCTTATCTGTGGGAAAAATATCCCTTTCAATTTAAAATATATTCTTCAGCTCATTAAAATGTTGTCAATATTAAAGTTCTATTTTCAGGCTTTTTCTCATGAAATTTTTGGAATGATAATGACAGTGCAATGGGAGGCTTTGAGCAGTTGAATGAGGGAATTTGGTTCAAGTTGTACTACTTTCGATAATGTTTTATATAAAATTACGTAGCCTATTGCTCAGTACACATTCTGCTTCCCTGTCTCTGCTAACACCATGTCCCAGTTTGAGACAGCCCAGCCTAAACCACAACATTCCATGGAGAATATAAAAACCTGAAAGGGATCCTTGCCTGTTTATTTAGCTAAGCTTGATTCATTAAGGTTAACTTGCCCTTGGATTTACTAAAGACCTTGGGAATTTTGCAATAAATGTCACAAGATTTTATCTGCAGACAGTATTTTACTTTCCGATATTTTGGTTTGGCAGCCCAAATTCAGGACTCCAGATGGATGCATTAATAAATCTAACTAAAACATTAATATTATCAAGGAATTAATATTTGTTTCTTTAGCTCAGTGGGGAGAAAAGGGAATTATTTCAATAGGTTAGTCTCTGAGATAATTTTTTGTTCTTATTATTTGAAAACAGTTTTTTATACAGATTTATCTAGTGTTTTTCAAACTACCATATCATTCCAGTTTAATGCTTAGCATTGTGTTTCTCTTTTTTTAAGTCTGCTATGCTAAATAAACTAAAACTTCTGCCGTCTGTTCCTTAGCCAGGCTCCAGAGTATCATAAAACATGATTATTGTAATAGGTCATCAGTGCTAAGTAATTTTTAATTAGGAGAAGATGCTCCATGCCAACGTAAACTTGTCAACTCTAAAATAAAATAAAAAAAAAGTAATGAAGTGCTGAACCATGGCTATTTAGTGATTAGACTGTAAATGTATTGTGATGGGTAGAACCTATATCAACCGTCTGCATAATCAATGCAAGAAGTTGTGCTTATGACAGATTGAGAAAGTGGAAAGGATTAGTTGAGGATAGACTTCTCATCAGTAAATTTAGCAAAAAATTGCTCACCCTTAGAAGCATACTACAAGGTTTTTACTTTTAATTAAGTTTTAACTGCTGTTTATGCAAATTCTCCTCTAAATCAGTATCAAACATGTCCTAAAGCCATTCATACATACAGCTAATTCATTCTGTGCTTGACAATCCTGCTGCTGAAGCAATGTCAGCACAATAGCTGATTATACTAGATTTGGTTGAGGTTCATTTGCAATTTCTGATTAAACTACTTTTATTGTACTAGATTGTAATGCTAATCAGAATTAGCTAGGTGCTGAAACATGACCAAAGCTGATCGCAGAATAAGTTTTAAGAAGATCAGAAAGAAAAGTATAAATGGGACTAACCTGCAGTGTGTTTATTAAGATTAGCAATAGAGCAAAACAAACCACTATTCACAGAAATTTTAATTTTGAGATTTCATTTTATATGACTCAGAGGTAGAACTCAGCAGAGGTTCAAAGGCATGACTTTGTGTTTTAATTAAAATTATACAAGGCTCCAAGGTAAACATTTGTACTTTACGCTTAAGCAAAAGGACTTTACTCTGCATTCAAATACAAAGCAGGATCAGTACCCTGCATAATATTTTTCTTTTCTCCTGTACCAAAGTAATTGCGTATGAAGGTCTGAACATTCACAAACTCACCATTCAGTTGGAACTCTGGGTAGTGGATAACACTAAGCCAACCAGATGAACGTGCTTCAGGCCACTTTTTGTTATGAAAAATAACACAATGCTCTTAGTCATTTTACAAATCAGGGTATAAAATAACCACGTACTGTCAAGAATAGCACTGTTTAAGCGTATCATTACCTTATTCTTTTTTCAGTACCTATGACAGAGGTGGTTGAGAAGATTTCAAAACAAAACATCAGGCTTAGCATTCCAAACTTCAGGCTTGGTACAGGGTAATTTAGAAACACCAAAGCACAGTGAAACAACGTTCCTTGTCTCAAAAGTGCCTGCTACCTGCTGTAGCACAGAGAAACCTGGGGTCGATATAGTCAAAGAACTCTTAACTAAACCTTACCGGAGTGTGGGGCCGTGCACAGTACAGAGGATTATGACTGGTCCAAAATTCCTGGAAGTTCAGATGGAAATCTGTTATCTCACAGATGAACCACCCCGTTTCAGGGGCCTGAACCAGCTCCCATCTCCAGAGGAAATACCTTTGAATTCAGATGAAAAACCTGATCTTCAGAAATCTGCAGTTCTTGTCCCAAGTTGTGCTGTAATGCAAAACTCCAGAAACTTCCATAAATGCCAAAAATGCTGCATTTCCCCTCTCTGATTTTCTTATAGATTTCCACTTTTTTTGCTCATAACCTTAGGAACATTAAAGAAAAAGTCACCTGTGACTTGGCAAATATTACCACACAATAAAAACTGTACAATCTTTGCTGAAACCCTAATGGTAATTAAGATGTTTAATTAGACTGTCTCTAACTAGAGGTAATCTCTCTGTAAACAAGAGTGAAGGTGTCAAATGTGCCGAATTAAAATAGTTCACTGATTACACGCTGAAAATCATGAAACTTTATGTTTCATTCAGTATGTTCACACAGCTCTGAAAAGAAAAAATACATTTCAAAAATATACTTTTCAAAGCTATTGCTATTTTGATTTCATCTGTCACAATAATTTCATGGAGTTCCCTACTATTCTTTTCCATATGTAATTCCTGTAAAACACTGAATCAAGAGATTACGATTCATCAAAAAACAATTGTTTTCCTTCAGTAGGTTTTGGATACAATTTCAAAGAAATTGCTTTTTTATTTAGTAAAAAAAATTATAAAACCTGAAGTTAAACAAGGTGACCTCCAGAACACTCATCATTTAGAAAGACACCTGTTGCAACTGAAGATGTTTCCTCAATAGTCTCTGCCAAATGTTTTAAAGTCCTGATTCAATTGTGTCCCAAGAGTTCATTTTCAGGAGGAGGGTGAACTTTGATGATCTTTTAGTAGTGAAATAGCATGCTATTGGTCAGTCAAATATAGGGGTTGACATTCTTTTCCATTAGTTTCTGATTAACTTGAAATATTACAGTGACGAATCAGTGGAGAGCTTCTGACAAATACTTCATCTCCTCTTGGATAAAGGAGATTAATGAAACTTACTTGAACCACTTCATTTTGGCTTTCATTCAAGTGCTGGGGTAAAGCAATCACAAACTCCTAGTCCACGAGACACCGATGCGAGGGGTACCTTGGAGAAATGTTGTCTTTTATTGTTATTCCAAGTAAGCAATATGCACTCCGCTTGCTGCAGTGGGGCTTTTTTAGAGCCCTCTAGGTACTGCCGTCGCTCTATATTGCCTCATCTCTATCTCAGAAATAGACACTTTCAAGAGTAAAACTTAAATAAGCAACGACCTACGTTAACACTATTAGATCCACGCAGACACATTTGCTGATAACCCACAATCAGCAAAAATTAAGGACCCAATAGCCGCCCAAGACTGAAATTCACATCATAAGCAGAAAACCTATGTGCTGTGTTAACAGAGGCAACAAACCTATTTCTTCCGACTTCTTTCTCCACTCATAACTTCTGTCTTAACAAGATGAAAATCAGATGTCTAATTTCAAAGGCTCAACATAGTTCCGAGATTTCTTTTATAGGGCAAGTGTTGCAAACTTTCCAATTCCTGCAAAACTGAGGATTTACAGCAGTCCGTTGCATGATGCCCCAGAGGCCACTCAAACCATCGTCAATGGCCTCGGAGCAGAAGCAATTGGTCTTGCACATTGTAAGCTTTCTGGAGAAAGCTTGAAATAAATGGAATACAGACACTCAGGAAAAGACTCTAATTTTCTAACACAAATAACAAGCACTTCATTAGCTATGCCTCATGGTCAGTGGATTTAGAAGAAGTGGCAGGCATAAGGAATATCCAAAGATAATGGTTTTTTCAAGTAATAATATACCCAGGCCTGATGTAGATTAACACAGTAGAAGTACGCCGAGAAAGTACAAAAGCATTATGTGAAGGCAGTTTTTGAACTGACACAGCAATTCAGTGGCCAGTAACTCTATTTTCAGGATAGTTATAATAGTGCAACATTTTATAGAAGTAGACAATGCAAACTGTAGCAGTCTTCACTTCAGATGGCAGGTGGTTAGACAGAAAGATGTTCCTTGGTATTGCTGAATGGAGATGAGAAAGCCAAAAAAACCTGCATAGAAATCAATAGCCACAACATGTCCTAGAAGGAAATGGAAGTCAAAGAGAAAAAAAAAAAGTATCCAAGTACCTGTTGAATATGTACAGGCTGGAGAATATGTGGAAGTGAAGTCAGTGGAAGAAACGTTCGTTTGTCCAGTTCTTCAGGTGAGCAACTAGATTTTTTTAAAAATAAAATTAGAAGACTCAATGATATAAGCACCATTTGTATTCACAGCCCTTAAGAGTCCAGTGAGCCCAAATCCTAGTCAGGCAACTGGATATAAAGAAGTATAAGTTGATGAACAAAACTTTAGTAATAATTTTATTCTGCCCAAATCTCTTCATCTGAAGGGAAAACACGAAGTTGGGAAAAGCAAAGTAAGCCTGTGCACAAGGTGAGTATCTTCTGTTTTGCACTGTTTCTTTTCATATTCCACCTGTTTGTTTTGACTTTGCCTAAAACTTCATTGTTAGCTGAAATAATTTATTCACGGAATTATTTGCCTTTTAAATTTTCATTTTTCTCTTTGTTTTTGTTAGTTTCTTCAGATCATAAGTATATATTTGAAAATATTGCTAGAGGTAGAACTAAATTTACCTTCAAAGCGTGCAGCTATGACAACTGTTGCCACAGAAGACGGTGCTTTTGCATAGAGACAATCATGTGGGTTCTGCCAGTATTACGTAAAAAGCACATCCTTACTTGGTACAAACTTACCTTGTCTTCACTGAAAGTACACAAGACAATTTATAGTTTTGCTGAAATTATTCTTACCTTGCATTACACTCTTTTCAGCTAGTCTTAGGAGGAGACAATCATTGTGTGAGACCCTTAGCTAAGGATTGGTGTATATCAACTGTTTTTCCACCTCCCCATCTCACATACTTTCCTTCTTATTCTGCAATTCAAATAATGTCTATAATGTCTGTCAGTTGTTTAGCATCATGAGTACATTGCATTCTGTTCCTCTGAATCAGAAACATCCTGTGACTAAACATATAATTTGAATTATGCAGCATTTTGTCTGCGTAAGATTGTTGTTGCATACCAAATACTCTCTGTAGAAAATGTCTTTCCATTGTCCTTTTTGATAAACTGTGTTTTATACGATCTAAAAAGGACAGAGATAATCTGATGGAGAAATAACATCACATGAATAGAAGCCCAGGCATTGAACAGAATTTAACTCGACTGTTTACACACTTCACTGCAAGAAAATTAGCCGTACGAAGCATCAGACTGCACAGAAGTGTCAGGCTGCCCAGATGGCAAGAGAGGTTTCCTTTAATGCATTATAACAGGTTTTGTCTTACCTAGGATGCAGAGTAACCTTGCAATTCCTCCCACATTTTAATGACATTTCAGAAAGTATTTGAGGGTCATTTGCTACAGCAAAGCAGTAAAACTGGAGAAAGGCTGATTTTTCAGGAGAGAATGAAACTGGTGACTAATTTGAAACTAAGTAGCAGGGTTGTTCCTTTGTTTGGCTATAATTGAAACCAATATTTATACATAAAAAAAAAGGTCCGATATAAAAGCCTCATACTGTCCTGCAGGCAGTATACGTGGTGTCCAGGATTCATCTTGCTCACGCCATACCAAACCAGCAGTTCCTGAAGGGAGACTACAACATAAAGGTAGCCAAGGAGATGGGATGGTGTTCCCTGTGACATGTGTTTTCCATGTTTCAGGAAGGTTTTTTAATTATATCCCTTCCCCTTCACTTTTGGGGATTCTTATTGAGCATGCTCCCATGCCCTGCCATCATCATTTCCTACAACATGAAAAAACATAGGCAGCACAGGTGAACGGAGGGCAAGAGTGCAACACAGTCTCTCAATGGATTTAGTAGACCCCCAGCTTCTACCAATTTCCCTGCTTACAGCGACAGGAAATAGGTGCCGCAAACACATCCACACACATTACATTGCCAAATATCAAGCTGACTAACTTTAGAAGCAGATTTTGGCTGATGCCACTGGTCTGTCTTCAAATAAAAGAAGAAAAAATAAATCAGCTTAGATACTGAAATGGTCTTCAGCTGCTTTCAGTCCTGGAAATTAAAAAAAAAAGGAGAAAAAAATAAAAGAAGAAAAAACAATTAAAGGGTACCTTTCTCCTTCCCCTTCCAAAGTCAGATTTCTGGTAAAGCCGAGATAGATCTTTATTCTCATAAGTATTATAACCATTTTGTGCTCTTTCTCAGGCACAGTTGGTTTTGGAGATCTAAATGAATATTAGTATCTGAACATCACTTTACAATGTTTACAACAATATTGTGCTTCTGGTCTGATCAGGTCATAAGCATAAATAAAAAACCCAACCAAATTAACTACATTTGAGGATCAAACACAATTGTTTATTCCTTTAAAGCTATCTCTGTGGGAACAAAGTCCCGACTTTATGAGCCAAGACACTTTCAGTGCCACATTCACAAATCCAATGTATTGCAAGGGAGAGGCAAAGAACCAGGATTTGCATGAGCCTCCCCAGTGTTTCAAGGACATTCTTAATGTTCTAGAAGCTGCACAGGACCTT
This sequence comes from Rhinoptilus africanus, assembly GCA_013400135.1. Classification (NCBI taxonomy): domain Eukaryota; kingdom Metazoa; phylum Chordata; class Aves; order Charadriiformes; family Glareolidae; genus Rhinoptilus; species Rhinoptilus africanus. The sequence goes on from VXBO01009225.1 coordinate 291,183, forward strand.
CAGGACCATTAAGACCCTTTCTATGATCTCCTGCATTTAAATGAGGGCATCATTTGTCTGGGAACACTTACAGCGATATTAATACAGAAGAGTTATTATGGCAGATCAAATGAGTCTTACAGTACTCTGAACATTATAGGAAAAATATTGTTATGCTATTTTCTGGTCAGAAAGTAGCAAATGAAGCTACTTTGGATTTAGATCACACAGCGAAGAGCAGAAATTAGCTGCACAATCACCAAGTAAGTGATTAATATATTCAGTTCTAACATGTTGAACAAAAGCTCTAGAAACATGTACAATAATAATAATTATGGAACACACAACCCATCTCCAAAATAATCCTGGTACGATGCAGTCTGACGCAACAGTGGCATGATAATCAAGAGAACAGTGCAACATATTACAACGCCTGCTTTATAGGCACTTTAGTAGTTCTTTAACAAACCACATCTTATAATGAATGCAGAAAAAGTTGTACTATCCTGGCTTCACAAAGAAAGAAAAAAGTAGAATAAAGCTAAACATTCCAAAGATCAGAACCAAATTTTCAGCATTTCAAACTGCCTAAACAATTTACCTGAGATTTAGTGTGTGTACCTATTCTTCCAAATTGCACATATTTAGTCTGTATACCTATTCTTCCAAATTACATAAAGATGCAAATGCAGACATTACACAAATTAACTCTTGGACAGATGAATTTCATTTTATTTTTCTTAAATATATGCAATCCAATTCAAGACATAGGCAAAGCCATCCTACCCTCTGGCTCACTGTATTCTCAAGAATATTGGAGCAAGTGGCCTTGGTTCTCTGGCTGTATTTCAAAAATGGTTTGTTTTTCAAACATGTTCCAGAAACACAAAATTTAAACAGAAAACAACATTTCTGATGCTGCCCCTTCACAGTAATGAAGGGGCTTATTCCCATCAACAGCCATATAGACCTGGATAGTAATCTAATAGTTCCCCTCTTTCATTTTTCCAGGTCCAACGTTATGTTATTTAAAAACAACAGTAATTTTAGCAGCTATTTCACACAAACAAGAGCAATTTCAGTAACTGTTTCACTTCATAAGTCAAGCAGAAGAGGGTTGGGGTTTTTCTGCTATTGCCAGATGATTTATGAGAAATAGGAATCTGGAAATTGCCTAGAATTTTTCTGAAAATTAACTATTCACATAGCTGTAGTCACAGCTGCCAGTTCTTGATTCTCATGCTACAATCAGAATTTTAAAATCTGTGATCTCTTCTGTCAACCACACTTTCCGTAGGTCATAAAAAGGACTTTGTTTTCATAATTATGTTAAGACCATTCCATTCCCCAAAATATTAAAGGAATACCAATATGCTGCATTTCTGCCCATGATGCTTTTTTCTTTCCAGCTGGGTCTTCAACTGGACTCTGCTGTGCACATTAACTCATCTTTTCCCCCCAGCAATTGATTTGTTTTCAAGAGCAGCCACTGACTGCTTTCAGAGGCTCGCTGCATGATTTCTGTAATCATTTTTAACTTGATACTGCCCTCACTGAAGCAGAAGTCAAAACACCCATTGATTTTAATAGTTCAGTATTAGATCCGTTACCTGTAAGAGACTCACTGTGAAGCAAGGGCAGCGTTGTATGTAAGGGTGCCAAATGAAATTCCCTATTGGAGTAGGATAACAAGGCCTGATGTTTCATTTTTGCATTCCTTAAAAATATCCACTTTGAATTGAACAGACGTATTTCTGTACCCTTGCAAAATTTTGTGGCTTTGTTCTTGGATGTTGAGCATAGGTGTCGCCAGAGCAGAAAATCCACCTCATTTGTCCCAGCTTGGTAAAACCTGTTAGAAGACAGCATGATTTATTTTAGCTAATAATTTTAACAATATCACTGCAGATCATGAAAGGCTTTGCTTTGGAAGGGTGTTATGCAAAGCTGTAATTTTACATACTTATTAACTCTGTCATGAATGCCTTCATTTTACCCTGTTTGGCACAATCGGTTAAACAGCTCTCAGAAAACTCATTTCCCAGGCAAGTAAAATATGTCATTTCCTCAGTTCAATTTTCAAGTTCAATTTTACTACACAGTTTTCTGTAGGTAACTTACTTTACCCCGCCTTTTCCAAGTGTCTCAAAACCACTAAGTTATAAAGTTAGGTGACTCACTATATTTTTCATTCAGTTTTTGTGCAAGACTATATATGATGTTATGCAATTTATTTATTAAATAACATAAAAGCACTGGCCAACACAGTTGATACAATTTATTTATGTCTTTAGTTACATTTTCCCCATAGCATTGTCACTTTAATATGACATTTTGATAATTGTAATGTGACTGGAAATTAGGGTTTTTTCATCTATAGTTCACCAACTTTATCTTTTTCTCCATGAATGAGCTAAATTTTTGCAGACATTACTGTGGCAAATAATAATTTGCTCTCATCTTTTTTGCCATTACCTTTCAAGGAAAGCAGATTTCTTTGTCGGATGATGAAGAAAACTAGGATATGTTGTACATTTACACTATAAAAATGTGTTATGTTTCCATGCTATTTGGATCCAGTAGACGACAAGAGTTACAGAAGTTCTCAAAACCCATTTAAACTTCTAAACAGTTCTTAGAGTACTTTAAGAAGTATTTTTTAAATAAATTTGCTTCTGAAAATCATTCTGATGCTAAAGGATGGCACATTCGCTTTGACTAGTTATTCAAATCAGTTCATACAGATTTAAAATTGAGCTTAGCAGAGCAACTAAAATTACCAACAAATTAATAAGATCTTCCTAGTCCTACTGTTTATCTGATTCTGGATAAGGTATGCTATAAATTCACAACCATGTTTGCAACCCATTATCTGGTGACAAATCTCAGCAGCAATAGAAAGTGAAGCCTGTTTAGTCAGATACTATGAGTTGAAGCAAAATCCAGGTAATATATGAGCCTTAAAGGACCTGGGTTGTTGGCAACTTTCAGCAGTGCAGTGCTTTGTTATTCAAATGCCCCAAGCAAGCCTACTCACTTATGATTTCTAATACACTTTCACATCAGGGTGATTTTCCATTACTTCATTTTTCTAATAATACATAGCTGCGGGTTAGTATTAAAGAAAGAATTGACCTGAGGAGACATGAGTTAAGTATTCTGCCTGGTAGCCTTGTAGAAATCACGAATGAGGGATAGTTTCATGTTCTGAATAAAGTCATTTCTTTCTAATGGATTTTATACTGAATGATTTTCTTACTCGTTTTAAAGGTTTATATAGCCAATGTATAACCCACATCCTAAAACTGAAAGTTTAGGAATAAATCTAACTACTATAGCTATGCTTCAGACACTAGCATCTGCTTTAGGCTGATATCAAGAAATGATTCCTTCAAATAGAAGAAAAAAGTGATTAGCAGCAGTAAAGTTTATATTAATCTATACCTAGATGGTAGTGTTACCTTGCAATACTTGGATGAAGTATTATGAAAAGTAATACTTTGCCTGATTAATTTTTCTACCTTTTTTGATTTCTATTTGTGGCTAACTGCATTTATTCTCTTATTAAAATGGAATTCATACATGTATATATAACTCTTCACATGACTACCTTAATACATACTGTAATATCTTTAAAATTCCAGAATTTGGGAAGGGGAGTCATTATTGAAATCTCTGGTAAAGTGCTGTAAATGCAGGGGAAACAAAGGAACTGGAAAAACACTCTGTACCACTGAAATACCTTATGGGAAAATGTCAAGCATGAGAAAAATATGTCACTGCATGATTTTACCTTATTGCGCACAGCTCAGGCTTACATACTGAACTTGACAGTTCCTACTGTCTGAACATTCATTTTTTGCACTTATTTTTCCGGTAATTTTGAAATTATCAGTTGCTAAACACCTTTTTCACTTTATTCCCTTTCATTTGAATCATGCAAAGTGTCCTTTCCTTTGAAATAACTTATAGGCAGTATCTCTACTGCTTTAATCAAAATGCATAAAGGGTTCATGGTGGCTTTTTTACCCCTCCTGTTTCACGAGAGGTGAAAAGAAAACTGAAGATTAAGCCTGTGCGTGTGGTGGACTGTTAACGGTGTTTGTAACAGTACTCGACACTTGGGTTTTGTCAAGCAGGATAGTGCTAAGCAGCAAAGAGGAAAGTAGACTTTGGTTCATTTCCTACCTCCTGCTCTAGGGTGCAAGCAAAATGGACGGACGTTTGGAGAAGCTCAGAGAGCACGTGTTGAAGAGGAAAACAGGAATATAGATGAGAAGAAAGGATCCAACCTACTAGGTTATAATAGCAAAGAAAGAATAAGTGAGTAGAGAAAGTCACGCAACCCAACCGCACCAAGTCTTCTGGCCAAATTTTAGGAGCATCAGGGTAAGCAAGAACCTCACATTCATTCACCTGCAATGAACAGCATCACCTTGAAAATGACCAGAGAGGAAGGTATCTCACCTCCTGAACTGCCTGGGACCAGCGTTCCCGTTATCTCACAGTTAATAATTATTTTTGTGCTAGCCAAAACTACATCACCATTAATATGTTTATTTTTCTTCTTTTGTAAATTAATGTAAGAAATGATGCATTATCAAATAAAGAAGACAGCATAATTACATTCACAATGACTCAGATCTGAAAACTGAGTGTTTTCACTCAGTAGGCTCGGGATTTTCCTCTGCTCATTTAATCCATATATGCTGCGAAAACTCTGAAAACTTCATTCTTTCCTCATCTTGGTATGCTCCCACCCTTCCCAGGAACGCCACTAAGATCATAGAGTCATAAAATGTGTTGGGTTGGAAGGGACCTTAAAGATCATCTATTTCCAACCCCCCTGCCATGGCCAGGGATACCTCCCACTAGACCAGGTTGCTCAGAGCCCTATCCAGCCTGGCCTTAAGAACTTCCAGGGATGGGGCTTCCACCCCCTCTCTGGGCAACCTGTTCCAGTGTCTCACCACCCTCATGATGAAGAACTTCTTCTTAATGTCCATTCTGAAATGACCCATCTCTAGTTTCAGTCAACTCCCTCTAGTCCTACCATTACCTGACATCCTAAAAAGTCCCTCACCAGCTTTCTTGTAGGCCCCCTTAAGATATTGGTCGGCCACAATAAGGTCTTCTGGGAGCCTTCTTTTCTCCAGACTGAACAACCCCAACTCTCTCAGTCTGTCTTCACAGGGAGGTGCTCCAGCGCTCTGAGCATCCTCGTGGCCCTTCTCTGGACACATCCCAGCACGTCCATACCTTTCTTGTAGTAGGGGCTCCAGAACTGGATGCAGTACTCCATGTGGGGTCCCATGAGAGTGGAGTACAGAGGGAGAATCACCTCCCTTGACCTGTTGTCCACTGCTCACACTGGTCACACTGGTTGTGGAACATCACCACCTTTGAATGATCGGTGAATGAAGTCATAAGCTGAGCTCTGCTCCTGCAGGCATGGCTCCTGGTCTTGTATCAAAAGGAGCATCTCTAAGTGGTTCAAAGAAAAGAATAAACAGGAGAAAAAAGGTAACAGATCATCTAATACCCTTCTTGGCAACAGTTTGTAGAACAGCCCATAACAGCTGAAGAAACAGCACGGGCAGAAGGAAAAAGCAAGGCCTCACAGGATACCAAAATTTCTGTGCTGTGTTACAGAGTTCCACAGTGCTCAAAACCAGATCCTCCTCACATCATACCAGCCTCTACATTAGACGTCCCACTGGTGGGTGAGCACTGATAAGAAAACCATGTCATAGGCTCACTATGGGTTATATGGGAAGGCCATATAACTTAACGATTATAAAAAACATTTATTCAAGAGCCATTTATGTTGGATAATATTTCACTGTACCACATCTTCTTTCACAGTCCAATCGCACTAAAGTCTTCTGTGCCCTTGTTCACTTATTTATATGATGTACTATCACTATCGCTTTAACTATATGGTACCTGCTGGTAAACTTTCTCTTTCCAGTGCAAGGTAAGTGAAGTTTAAAAACAGATGGTAAGATTTAATGTACCTCAATACTTAATCGTAAACCAAACCAGCTGTTCTTCACTGTATATAATCACAGTAAACAAGCAGCTATCATCTTCACATATGAAATACTATTTCATGCTGACAATAGGAATTCTGAAAGTATTGAGTGAGTTTGGAATTCAACAAAAATTCAATTTATTATCAGATAAGCCAAGAGCAATAGAAAATATATTTTAGGATTTCTATACTCCATTTATCAATGTTTATTACTTGTCATTTACTTGTCAAAATGACAGTTCACGCTGGAAGTAGGAACTGTCACAAGCCTCAGCTGATAGTCGGCATCAGTCAGCATCTGCAGATGCTGTTCAGAGTTGTTCTATTTTTCAATTATCCAGCTGTTTTCCCAGCTATCAACAGACAAAATTTACTATTTTCCTAAACATATAAAATCCTTAGGCTGCATTCCTTGTTGTGCCTTCAGATCTGGGTTGCTAGTTAGCTTATTTCCTGCCCTTGAAATATCTGTGTATTAATGTGATTTTGCGGTCTGGGTACCACAACTAGTGGCATTGAGGAAATGCTTTGGGAGGAACTGGTGACATGCTGCAAAATCATCCTTGCATGTTAGAACATAACCACTACACATCTTTCATTCTGGTTAGATATAGCAATAACCCTCACCCTGACAATTTTTCTCTAACGAATGGATAAAGTTCGGTCAGTATTAAGGAACTGGTTATCCCCTTCAAAGGTAGAGGCAAGCTAAACTATTTAAGTAGCATTATTTAGTCTACGTTTTAAGGTCAAAAGACATGAACAGCAAGAAGAGCAAAGACAGAAATGAAGACAGAATGTACAGGAAAGAAGTTAGAGAAGGTTGCTGGATGTTCATTCATGAATGCTGAGAAATTTTAATTTGCATTCAAGATGCATTAGAAGCCAAGGTAAAAGCTCCATTTCTGATAGGAAAGGAGTGCTATGACATTTGGCTTTTGTTTTTAAAAACGTTAGAGATTTGGAAACAATTTTTGAAAAGTCAGACATGGTGCTATACTTCAAAGTAGTGAATGGGGGGGAAAAAAAACACCTGTAGAAATCATTCTTAATGACCTAAAGATAAAGAACAGGAAAGTATATCAAAAGAAGGAATAGCCAATAAGATAAAATATATGTTCTTCAAAATGGTTTCTGTAAATTTGATTAGGTAATAAAAGAGAATGCAAGTTGTTTCCTACAGTAAGCTGCCTTTTTTTGAGCAAAGAGGATTTAATGCATTTAACAATCCAAGATACTACGGCACCAACTGTCTGAAAAATATCAGGAAACATGAAAAATAGGATCTGAAACTACCAAGAATTTGAACAGTGAAAAGGTGAACAATAACCCAGAAGAATAACGCTTTGGGAAAAAGAACAGATGATACAAAGGGAAGAGCTTACAGTTTAAATGAGATTTTAATGTTCCTGTTGATAAATTCTGTTCTTGATAGCAATCGTGCTTTATAGTCGTGTCATGCTAAGCTCTAGGCTGAAATACAAATATTTTATATTGATTATTAAAGTAATATAATGAATTTCATTAACAGCAATTATTTGCTTCAGCAGTCTGCTTCCAATCTTTAGAAAACATTTTACAAATTACTCAACACCACATACTTCATGTAAAAGTGTGTTGGAGCTAAACTTGAATAGTTAAAAAAAAATCCACAAAATATACATAGAAATATGTATATACATAAAGTAAATGGTAAATATTAACTTTAGGAATAAGAAAGTGTGACAAATTACACTTAAGTCAAAAAATATGAGCTGTTTTGTCTCATGAATAGCTGTCTTCCAGGCTGAAATGTTTCATACAAAAATGTAATTATTTTTGGTTTATTCCAATTTTGTTCTTCAGTTGATGAGTCTTGGAAATTTAAACGTGAGGATTGTTTTTAAAAATCAAGAGTTATTTTAAGTTATTTTTAAGAGTTATATTGAAGTTATTTAAGATGAGATATGTATCTCATCAAGAGATGAGAGTAAAAAATAAAGAAATAAATAATCTAAAATATGGTACGAAAAATTCATAAAGAAAAATTCCCTTAAATTCTTAAAAAATTGAAAAAATTCTTGAAAAATTCTTAAAAACTGGGCATATGAACCTTGATGTTTACTGTACAAGTCAGACACTTAAAAAAATCCCACTTTTGCTGTAGCCCTTGATGTTTTTGACAGGATGTAAATAAAATATCTGTTAAACATCTAGTGTTAAGCATATATTAAAATATATTTTTAAGTGATCCTATTTCTTGAGAAAATGTTGGCAATTCCCATAGAAATAAATTTCTGCACTTTGCTATTCTGACAACTAAGGCACAGCTCTGGAGATCAGTACATGAAACTCAAGCATGTAAAGGGCAGCTGCCAGTTCTTTTGCCTTAGTGAATGAACTACTTTATTTTACACTTTTAGACAGTAACTTACCACAGGCTACTATCTGTAGCCCTTTCTTGTGGAGTTCTTAGAAGTCTACAGAGAAGCGACCTCCTGGAAGGCTTGATACAAAGACTTGGGAAAGGTAAAGACACTTCCTGAAGTCAGTACATTTCAGATCAAGAAACAGGTTTTTGACCCAGCCTGGCCAAATAGTTTCAGGTATGGAATTTTTTTTAATTTTTTTATTTCTTATTATTATTATAATATTTTTCCCTCCCTTTTTGAAAATGCACAGTTCTATGTGAAGGAAAAAGCAGTTATGCAATACTTTTCTCCAAAGTTACGAGTATAACGGTTAGGGCTGCAAGGAAATTCGTAAACCTATTAAAATAATTTTTCTCTCTGAACATGACATAAAGTGTAGTCATTCTCCACCTTTATCTGCAAATTTAAATCTTCCTTTGGTCACCTTATGTTTTAACACTGTTTTGAAAGAATAAATTAGAAAACAAAGTTTATGTTGTACCATGTTCCATGTTTACCACTGCAGATATCTTAGCCTTCCCTTCTAATTGCATAGCCCAATTCAGATTTTTTCAAACAAAAATAAAGGATTTCCGCCTTCTGATTTAGGATTTAGAAGCCTTCCATGGACATATTCCTACATCTTCCCTCGGATAAAATCAATTCCAAGTTCGTAGCAATGTATGAGAATCTGGTTCAAATGTATTTTCATTTCAAGTAACTGGTATCAGTTGTTTTAAGTTACAGCTTCCCCTCACTCCTCCCTTGTCAGCACACAGAAGGCTTAAATGAACCCAAAACAATAAAAACTCTGGGTTTGTCTTGAAAGCATTACACATACCTTAGAATCATAGAATCATAGAATCACAGAATCCTAGGGTTGGAAGGGACCTTAGTAGATCATCTAGTCCAACCCCCCTGCCAGAGCAGGGCCACCTTAGAGCAGGTTACACAGGAACGCGTCCAGGCGGGGTTTCAATGTCTCCAGAGACGGAGACTCCACCACCTCCCTGGGCAGCTTGTTCCAGTGCTCTGCCACCCTCAAGGTAAAGAAGTTCCTCCTCATGTTTAGGAACCTTCAGACAGTATTTTCCAATAGACAAACAAACAAATAAATACCATGGAAAACGATAACATTTAAATTAGTGATAAATGGAAGGAGGCCCCAGGGGCAGGAGAAAAGGCTGTGCTTGGTCTAGAGGAGGCTGTGGGAGACAGATTTTTGATTTCAAGAGCTGGGACAAGGTGAGGGCTCAGAAACGTCAAGTGTAATTTGAGTTGTTTGCAAGGAGTTCACCAAAGCGTCTGTTCCAGCAAGTAGGTAGTGGCCAGACCTCCTTCCACCATCCACTGCTACCCCACACCTCCTTCCATCTGGTCTAGAGTGGAGCAGAAAGGATGCCCACCATCAATGCCAGCAGCTTTTTGCTTCTTTATTTTTTACCATTAGAAACTTCCATTTGGTAAGGAAAATTTCTGCTTGTCTCCTTGTGGTGGTTTTGTAGCTGTGGTTTTCTTTTAAATACGTCAATCTTTTTTCTGTAGCAAGAATGTTCAGTAATTGAAATGGAATCGGTATCATCTCTTCTATGCAGACAGCACAATTCACAGGGACAATTTCAAACTTACATTTACCAAAAAAGCTCTACTCAAAATAGTAACTCTATGGACTAAAGTACAAGGGAGGGGAAAGCACCTCAGAAGTCACCAGTGTGACTGGAGCCTGAGTGTGTTACAGCTTATGAGGAACAGATGACAAGATAAATAACTGAAGAGGTCTAAAGAAGCACAGGAAGGAGAGGGCATTTAGAAGCTCCAGCAGGAAGATGACAGATCAAAACAGCAAAGTTTACATTTGCAGGAACTCAGGACCAGTTCTGAATTTCAGAATGAAGTCACATAGAGGAAAATACGCATGCAAGTTCAGAAAAATTGAAAAGGAAACATATATGTTCTACACAGAAGTCTGAAATTCTAAATTACATTCATACTTTTTGCTTGGAAAAAACTTTTTCTACCTCTGTTCTTATCCATATGGGAATCTGCTAATAAACATCATCAGTAACTTCTACTCTGATTAACAGTACTGCTAGCAGCAGGATGGCAGATTGAAGTAAAACAAAGTATTTTTCATTGTAAATCTACATTTTTTAGAATTAACTAGATTTAAAAATCAAGGTCTTTGCTAGTTTTGTGAGAAAAGAGAACTGTTGTGCTCCTACACAAGACCCTTTCCTAAAGGGAAAGACACTACATCAAGTTTTCTCCTGGACTGGTGAGAGTCAATAGGAGTCAGTAGGGACCAAGCTAGAATAAACTTAGAGTAGAACTAAACTCAGAGTCACTCTTCTCTTGTCCTCTGTCATCAAATGAAATTCACAGTCTGCTAGACTACAGCTGCAAGGTAAAGACAATTTCTTTATAACAAAACACCACTCACTGGGGCTTTTCCTTTGCTTTGGAATGGAAGTCACTTCTATTACAACTTAGGCAATAGTCTTAGACTTAAATAAGAGTTCCTATTAAACAAAATTTAAAATGAGCATAAAAAGGTTAAAAATCTTCAATGGGTTTGTTAGCTGATAATTTTTTCTCTCCTGTTTTTCCAAGTGCCTTGTAGAGTGAATTGTATAAAGGGCTCTGCAACCCCAGAACTACGCAGTAACAGCACGTTACCCAGCGGCCAGCTTTAACATGCAAATTCTTTCATTTTTTTTAAATTTTGTTTGGAGCATTGTGTGAGCCCGGCTCTAACTTCTGTAAATAGTAATTACTTTTGAAAGGATCACAAACTGTGTCTAAAAAACAATTGGGAACTGAGTGGGTCAGGGCATTTCAAACCCTAATTCTTTCTCCTTCTTTCTCCTCTACCCCAAGTCAGTTCCATTTTTATCCCTGTAGGAAGTCTTGCCACCTCTTTGCTGTTACAAATGATTATTGGGATAATTAAGATTACTTTATTTCATTAGAAATGTCTGTGGTCTGAAGCTTCTTTCATAGATTTAGCCATTAAATAATAAGATTTGTGGAAAGTTTTCCTTCTAAAAAAAAAACACACGAAAAAAATCTCAGTTGGATGGTTTTAATCTTTCTATGCTGCTTTGTAACTTTTAGATTTTTCAAGTGAATGAAGCAACTGTGAAAGCTTGCAAAAGTGGTGCTGCTAATGCTAAGTGCTGGTGACCAGATACATCAAGAATTTGGTTTATTTTCTCTTTCAAAGAGTTCCATGCAACTTTAACTGCTGGCATGTGTGTGGCAACACTGACAAGAAAAGAAGCAGAAAATGGAGATAATCACTTACAGCTTATGAGTTCTTATGTACGTATTGGAAGCCATCATAAACCCTAGCGAAGAGAATACTGGCAGAAGGAATATATTTAAAATTTTTCAGCAATTCACCCTTAGAGACTTGGCATATACAAAAATCTGAGTCAGTTCTGCCACGAAATCGGTGTGTTTATCACTGATGCAACTCACTATGTAGCTTGTCTTCTACATGAGCTTGATGAGTTTCCAATTGCAGTTGTTAAAAGCTAAAGTTTGTTGAAGTTTGCTGAAATTTGAAATGTCATCAGAAAGGCCATTCTGAATTCAACTTTGGATAATCAGTAACCCTGACCGTGTTTTATACTGCAACAGACATTGAAAAGGGCATCGCCAGACAACGGATGAAGTGCAGAGTAAATTCAAAAGACAGACTCAAGGAATGGCATTGGAAGTAAAATGTTGTTTTAGAAACTGGAAATACAAGTTGTCCAGCTCTATGAGGTAGACTATAAAGAACAAGGATACACTGTAACTGCCTGCACTAAATTGGCACATCCTCATCAAGAAGGATAAGTGCACTTCCTCATGGTGCTCCGTTCTGTCAGTCAGGTGCTGGAAAGGATTTAGGACACTAAGCTGTGTCCCTCTATCCTACCCACAGGATAAGTGCTCATCAATATTCACATAAAATCCCTCAACCATGAAAACATAGTATTTTTTTTTCCAGAAGAGTGCTTATAAATCCCATTCTTTCATTTATTCTTGTTAGGAAAATAAATATTTTTTAAAAAAAAAAAGATACAAACACGGCAGAGGTGGGTTTGTTTCCTAAAAAAAACCCCACGCATTTAAGCATAGTTGCTCCTATATTACATAGACATATCTTTGAAGAAAGCCCGTGTTGATGTGAATATGCACACACATAACAGTGAATGCCGGTCCTCTGCACGTCCTCATTAGGACATGATTTAGTAGATTAGAATTTCCTTTCGGAAATTAAATTGTCTATAACTGAGTAATACTGGGAGAACAGGGCAACAGAAACTGTATTATTTTAATGACTGTGCTACCAAGGAGTATATTACCATTATGCCCATTTAATTAGCATAGATGTTAATCACTTGGTATAAGTTGAATAGGATTTAGGGATTTCTAATGTCTTTTTAAATGTCAAAGATCTCAAAATTACATACTATATCTAAGTGAATAAAACTTCTTGGCATAAGTGACATTTGGAATTCCTTTTTATTTGGATTTATGAATTAAAATAATATTGCAAACAAATCTTATTCATTTGATTGCTTGTGCATAACATTTGCAACAGCAGCAGTGAGGAGGGAAGGCATGCCTCCTCATCATGCTTTTGCCAACAGAAAAAGGCTTTTCCAATTATTTTTTTTAAATGGCAAATGAAACTACCCTGGCTGCCCATTGACGACGGTTGCCAGGATGAGCAACTGGGACAGACAATGTTGAGCAGGAAGGACAGGGTCATCTTAAAATAAGAATAAAAAAAAAAACAAACACCAAAAAGCCAAACAAAAACCCCCTGTGTGCATCACTGCAATAATTAATAAGATGATAAACATTTTTGTATACAAGTTTAGATCCTAGGCTTGTTTCTATTGTCCTTCAAATACAACCCTTGACAATATGTATTATGTTACCAGGCCTACATGATATTTCCAGTATGGATCTTTTTTACACAATAACACTAGAGCAAGCAAGTATGTGTTGAAATATTGACAAATATGACCAGGTATTTTAGTTATCAGGGGTTTGCATCATCAATTAAAACACATAATTTGATCTAATTAGACACATTAATGCAATCATATAAAGCAATTATAATAATCACATGAACAAAGTAAAAGCAAATACTTACATTGTATACAATATCAATTGCTCTATCTTATGTGGTCACTTATGTGTTTGCATAGTTTTAAAAGAGATAGTAATATCACATATTAATTTATTTGACTTCACATTCACTTTTTATAAGTGTAAATGCGGTTGAAAAATGATCTTTTATTTTTTTGCATAAAGTATCATACCTTCGCAATTGCAAATAGGAAAATTCTTGCTTTTTGCTCTTATGTAGGTGCAAACTGGTACTATATGGATACTCCACAATGAGGCAGACATCCACCAGTTATTTGTGCATAAATGGATGTGATACTCAGAACAGGTATTAGTATGCATAGATGATGTTCTTATTGTGTGTAATAATCCCTAATCTGCTTAGACACATAAGCAATCTACATTTATGACTTAGGAATTGTATGCAAATAAATGTGTACATTTAAAACTCTAAAAATAACTGTTACCACGAAAATTACCTATTTGAGCAGAAGGAAGCATCATTCTAGGTTGTGAGTTTCAAATAGTTCTTACAAGTGAAAAGAAAACTTAAAGACAGCAACTATCTTCTTGCAAAGTCCTCTGCAACTTATTCCATTATGTTCCTTTGCTTTCTATTATAAATTTAAATGTGTTATTTTTCTCCTCTGGCTCCAATTCTGCAGCAGTTTCTCATTTAAGTTTGCCATGCATGGACCACCTGCTAATAAAGGCTTTAGCATATGAGGTGAAGCATGAAGATAAGTTGTGCAAATGGCACTCCTATAACAAAAATCTGCCCTTAAAAAAGTCACTGCATCATACAATCATAACCAATGCCTGCAATTAATTGTCAAATTAAATTCTCCTTTGCCCAGAAGAAAAACTTCCTGTACTTCTCTGAAGCAAAGAGAGCTTCAGTGGATGATCAGAGCCCCAAGACTAAATAAAATGATCAGGTAAGTAGCAGATAGGTTGCAATGGGAGTTCTGTGACAGATAATAGGAGCCAGATGGCTCTGCAACATTCAGTCCAAAGAACATCAGGAGGAGAGGTGAACAGAACCACTGGAGATGGAAGACAACTTTGAGAAATGTTTCTGTGTCCATTCAAATAAAGAGAAAACATCAACAGGATGAAACAAGCAGGCCATTGTCTCAAGTATTATAATCAACGCCTACCTCGTTCAGGAAAAGGGTGTATGTACATAAATGAGGTACAGGCTTCACATCACCCCCTGAGGGAGCTCAGCCCTGTTTGATTTGGAAGAACTCAGGGAGACGCAGGGAGTCAAGGAAACCTCTTTGGCCTCAGCCTCAGCAGTGTCCAGGCAGCAGAGCTGATCAGATCCCACTGGCGGATGAAATCCTGCTCAGGAAGGGAATGGAGAAGTGAAGAGGTCCAGAGGAGAGTTCAGAAACACCAGAGGCTAGCAAAGGGGGCACAAACACAAGGTACAGGCATGCCTGCTGGATAACATCCAGCACTGAGAATGCCCTTCTGGAAGCAGAAAAGAGTTTGCATCGGTGGAAGACACTTTTCTCCAGCAATTAGTCTTCTGGGTTTCTGAGCCCAGGGAGGAAAATATACTTACCAGGCAAGAAGGTACAGGTCTCAAAAGGAACCAGCTTGGAAACGCTGTGGAGAGTCCTGTACTTGTTTTCTCCATGTAAACTAATGAAATAAGCAAGAGGCAAATTTCAGAGAGAAAATATAGAGTTCCGGAAAAGACAATCAGGGTCTCTAGCATCTCTGAAGTGCTGCTAGTGCTCACAGGTGTCCAGGAACAGCAGTGGAAATGCAGTTTCAGAACTTGCTGTAAGAAGTAGGGTTATTTGATTGTTCGGGAACTGAAGGCCCTTCTGGGCATAAGGAGAGGACCTGATCTCAGCTGTAAGGAACCAAGGTGCTGATGATTAAAATAAACAGTGAACTTTACGCTGAGGAGTGAGGGAAAGCTGACAGGCACAGAAGTACACAGAGTTCAAGATAACATTTGTAAGATGAAGACACAAAAATTCTGTATTCTCAAGAGAAGGATAGGTCAAGGGATAGAAATAATCAAATACGGAAACAGGAAGCAAACAGATTGCCATTTTAAGAGAGTGTCGAGAAATGTAACTAATCAATAGTATGTCTGCCACTTTGTAAATGCTGGAAGCCTAAGAAATAAGATGGAGAAATTGGAATGTGTGATCCAAATTAAGATATTAATATACCAGACATGTCGGAGGCTCGTGGAAGTCAGACAATCAATGTAACAGTACGAGAGCAGAATACAAAATACACAGGAAAGACAGAGTAACCTGAACTATAACAACAGTAATCCTCTGTCTCAAAGAAAGTTTAGTATCAAATCAAATTGACAAATTAACCAACCGGTTAACTAACACAAAATCTGCATGGTGTAAAATGCCAAGCCTAAATTTGAAAAAAATATTATTTGGGGTTTATATCATTAACGAAGCATCCGTGTCACACACACACACACACTATATGCAATGTGCTTAGAGAAATCAGTGAGGCACCAAGGGAGGCAAACTAATTCTGCCAGGTAATTTCCGCTGTTTTTAGATTCCACTGTTTACAGATTTACTCTTCTGTAATCTGGACAAAGGTAATGTCAGGACACCATCAAACAGAGATAAACTTGTAAACTTTGAGGATTGTGTCAAAGAAGAGCTGGTCAGCAAGTCTTGACCTGGATCTATGTGATGGGTGGGATCTAATTAAAAATCTCATAACACTTTCAAATCTCCTGTTCAAAAGTACCAGCTTTGTAACAGTGATGATAAAATCTCATATGCAGCAGATTCTAGGAGCAAAGACCAAGGGTGTTAATCTTCAAAAAGAGAAACCATGGTAAAAAAAGAAGTTCATAAAAATTACGTTGGGGGGAGTTAGGAGAATTAAATCCTTACTAACAGGGTAGACTGCTGAAGGACACCATATGGAAGCACAGTGTGTGAACGCCCCACTTGTTAGAAAAAGGCTCCAGTAAAGTCTAAGAGAAGGGGAATATCAAAATTATGAAAGCTGCAGGATCAAAGTGTTGCAGTTGTATGCAAATGAAAATAACACAAAATCACAAAATGCAGCACAGGAAACATAAAAACATGGTAAGACTGGCTAGAAGAGAATTTAGAAAGCAACTATTCTAAAAGAATCAAAACTAATCATTTCAACATATGACAAATAACAAACCAGTCAGGGAATATATAGGGCCAGCTGGTGACCAGGACACAAAAACACACTCAGAAAGCACAAAACCACTGTAGGAATGCTAAATTAATTATTTATAATGATATTAGCTGTGACAGCTTTTAGGGAGATTCCGATACTGTTTCCTTTTGCTTTGAAGGAAAGGGTGGAAGCTGGAGAAGAGAGAAAGATGGGGAAATTAGCAGAGATCTGCTTAAAGCTGAAATAGCTGTGGAAGATGCTATGGTACAAATAGACAAAATGAACATCAGCAAATCCCCAGAACTGAACCTAAGGCAATGATAAATGAACTGCATTACTAATGGCACTACGCAACCTGTCACTTACAGCCCCAGAAATTTCCATTCTGAAAACTGATGGACTTTGGGAGAATATTAAGGAGAAGTACGTATGTTCTCTCCTGCTTGTACTCTACCTGCTCGTGGCCTGTCTTGGGAGCAGAGTTCATCTCGAGAAACTGTCTTTTGAACTATGGTGGTGAGTTCTTATGTCCACAGTCTGGCCAGACTGAGGAACATTAAATCTATTGCAAGAACTGACTGTGACAGTATCCTGCCCACCAATGGTACGTTTCAGGAAAAATCCTGATAGGGAATTAGAAGCCTGAGGAGCAAATATCCAACCTTTTCCTAATTTAGACATAATGAACCTATCAAAAGTTCAGGTTTTATCATCGTTAATCACCTATATGATGAAGAAATTGTAATGAAGTATTCTTTCAACATTTCTGCTTTTGAACACCAGAGATCAAGCAGAACAGTTACTTGTTTTCCTGCCTTCGAGTTGAAGGTTAAAACTGCACAGCTTTCAGAAACTGTATCCGATACCCTGACTATTCCCCATGTGATCTGATTACTTACCATTAAATACGATTTAAATAGCTCACTGGCTGTTCCACAATATGACCTTTATTGTAGCAGTACTTGGGCTTGATGTTTTTACATTGTCCATTAACTATCTTTCATTTTCTAGCAACTGGGACTCAGAAACACTACCAAGTTGTACAGCTCAATAAATACATCTATTATTTCAGGATAAAAACTGAGAAAGCTGGAATTTGAAAGATATCAGAAAGATACGTTAATGAAAAAAAAATTAGTTGAGATAATGAAATGACTAATATGGATTTTGAAGAAAATAGGAGATTTAACAGAGAATACATGTTCTGTTTCAGGATGCATCTAGCTATTTAAAAGCAATAAAATATTTAAGATCAATCAGATGTTATAACCACTGAAGTCCTACTGGGACTCTGTGTATTTTCTGTTATGCAGAAGTTAGTGAATGACAGAACTGAGTATACGTAATTTCAGAGAGACAAGGATGAAGCCAAGCAGAAATGCTCTAAAATCTCATTAGGAAAGTAAAACTGTCAGTGCGTATAGCATTGTTCTGGAAGTGAATGGAAACAATACAAGATTATTTAAATTCACAGAGTGGAAGAGATCAATGAGGAAAGCAGCTGAACCATAAGGAAATTATGATTTATATATAGGAACAAGGCTTAGAAGACAAATTAAATTAAATTAATACTTGTACACCATATTCACCAGGAAACTTAAAAGGGAAATACAAGAAATAAAACATGATCTTCAGTGAGTGAAAAACAAAGCAAGAATCCATTTCCTCTTCTCTCCCCACTATTAAAAAGCTGGTAAGGTCTCAAAGTAGGTGGGTTGCACAGGATTGTTCCAGTGACATGCTACGTGTTAGTTCCAACGAAGATCTAAAGTCCTCAGGTATTAGAGACGAAGTTTAATTAGATACATATAAAAATCTCAGTTACTGAGTGAAGGGATGAGGAATACAGGCATAACACCGTCATGCAAATAAAATAATGTTTTTAACCTGAATGACTTTAAAACCAATTAAAAATGTTATAGATTAAAAATGCCACTATTGCCTCACCTCTTTTCTTTTCCTTTTCCTTTTGGTGTAAACAGCACACTAAAACAGGTGTCCATTCCATGGTTCATTTAATGATCCTTTCATATAGATCGCCAGTGACCTACAGCAAGGTTTTTTGAATTGGCTACATGCGATAAGCATCCTTAATAATATTGTAAGCTGCTGGTAAAAGGATTTCTACATTGTTTCAAATGTCATGATTATATTAGATTAAGAACTACTTTATATCTCATAGAAAAAGTCTGAATTTAAACTAATTTTTTCAGATACAAATCTAGAAAGAAATTGCCTTAAAAGCATACTGAGACTAAATATGCTATTTCACAAATAACAGCAAACAGCATTTCACAAATCTGAAACAAAGCAAGACAGTCATCGCCTTAGAAAAAATTACCAAGAGAATCTTGGTAGACCAAGAATATTGTTTTGTATAAACAGTAAACATCTCTGTAATGTGCAAACTAGAATGCAAAGATGTAGCTATTTTATCTATTTTATTATTTCCATACACAGATTTCCACATATGCTATAGAAGGTGTTCCAAGCACTGGCAATTTGACTTAAATTTGACTTTGGCTTGCTAAGAGATAATACTGTTAGACTACAGCACACTGAATTTTAAATCCAAAATCAGTAAGTCAAGGGTAGACAACTTAAGCCTACCCCTTCTTATACTAACATTTTCTTAAAATACTACCTTACTCTTTCTAACTCTGATTCCTCATAGCAACAGAGGTCAGCAGGGGCAGGTTAGCACAGACCCGGTGGAAACAGAACACCAAAGCCTGACAGAAAATATCTTCTCGCTTGTTATTTCTACTCGGACTTCAGACTGAACAGCTCAGCAGTACAGGAAGAGGAAATGTTTCATTCAAGAATTTCTAAACAATTTAAGAGCTTTACAAAATCCAGACCAAAGCCTATGACAGAAACTCAGAGATGGTTTCAGTGGTAAGAGTCACTTTTTCTCTCCTCTTCTTACTTTTCCTCATACACAGTTTTGTTGGTTTTGTTTAGGGTTTTTTTATTACTATTATTTTATTTTTTCAGAAGCCATGCTGTGTTGATAGATGGCTTTAGCAAGTGTGTGTTTTAAATTCTTTACCCTATCATATATTTTCAGTTCTTTTTCTTTAGATACACAACAATATATACCCAGCTACTCATTACAACCTTGTAATCCCATTTTCCCCTACCACCCACCCCACTGGAATACCGATTTCCAAAAGAAGAATGTGTTGTCCATTGTCTTGTAAAACTTTCCAATTCTTCTCATTTTAGCTATTGATTATAAAACAACATTGGTCAAACAGCTAATCAAGGAAAGCAAGATTATGCATATTCATATTACATCTCAGTGAAGACAATAAATGAAACATAATTACAGAATCACTCAACAGATTTGATGTGATTACATCTCTTACAACACTATGTCTAAGGAGCAGCAATTATGTTGTGATTGCTGTAAGAACACAGGAGAAAGTATAAACGATATGATATGTTCGCTTTAAGGCAAGCACAGCTTTCCCACTAGCATACAGAGCAGAGAACAAACTATCCGAAAAAAGCCGGCTGGCACAGCCCAAGGCAGCAGCACAGTGAGGCCAGATAGGTGGCAAACAGAATTTAACTGAAACCTGCCGTGTCAGAAACGGAATAGGAGTAGGTGTTCCTATCATCGTGCCAATCTAGTTTGGATAGCCCATTTAAGTAAATTTTAAAGGCCATTGACAGTACTATGCAGTTTGTTTTTCAAATGAAAACTAGACGTGCGATAACTGTGTCCTCTGCATTAGAAGGCATTTCATAAACAGTAGAATTATACATCTACTTTAATGATGACTCCTTATTCTTTTGTTCACAAAAAGACATTGTTAGTATCGTGGTTTCGGCAGGGATGGAGTTGAGTTTCTCAGTACA
Source organism: Rhinoptilus africanus (assembly GCA_013400135.1). Taxonomy (NCBI): domain Eukaryota; kingdom Metazoa; phylum Chordata; class Aves; order Charadriiformes; family Glareolidae; genus Rhinoptilus; species Rhinoptilus africanus. The sequence continues at coordinate 311,745 of VXBO01009225.1, forward strand.
GCTGGTGTGGGGCCATGTTTTGTGTTCAGGAAGGGAACACTGTTGGCAGCGCACTGATGTTTTTGGTTGTTGCTGAGCACTCAAGGCCCTTTCGGCTCCTCACACCGCCCTACCAGCGAGTGGGCTGGGGGGGCACAAGGAGCTGGGAGGAGACACAACCAGGACAACTGACCCCAACTGACCAAAGGGATATTCCATGGCATGTGATATCATGCTCAATTTATAAAGCCAGGGGAAGAGGAAGGGAGGGGGAAGAGGACATTTGGAGTGATGATGTTTGTCTTCCCAAGTCACTATTACATGTGATGGAGCCCTGCTTTCCTGGAGATGGCTGAGCACCTGCCTTCCCATGGGAAAAAAATTCCTTTGTTTTGGTTCACTTGCATGAATGGCATTTGGTTACTTATTAAACTGTCTTTATCTCAACCCACAAGTTTTCTCACTTTTTCTCTTCTGATTCTCTTCCCCATCCCACCCTGGGGAGAGTGAGCGAGCGGCTGCGTGGTGTTTGGTTGCCGGCTGAGGTTAACCCATGACAGGTGGTTATATGACATTATCAAAATGAGGAAAGCTTTGATGTATTACAGCAGTATGATGCATTACAGCAGTATGTCACTAAGGAGACAGAATTTGGACAACATATTACATGAAATACATCATCAAAGAACAAACTTTCTGATGATAAACTGCCAGCTGGCAGAAAGTGTGGTCCAGTTAGGTTTCCTTTTAGACACATTTCGGAACTACTTGTTTTCTGAAGGAAAAAAAAAAGTGCAGATGAGCAAAGCAATTAACTAAGGCTAATTTACATCATTCTTTTCAAGCAGCTTCTTTCCATAAAGCGGTGACTGCTGGGATTATACCAAAAGAGGAAAGGTGAAAAATTTTCACAGCTGATTCTGGAGGCAGAAGAGGGCCTCATTACCCTACATAACTTATGTGCTATGTCTGCAGAGTATAAATTATTTCAGAAGTAGTAACAACCTAGCAGCTACTTCTCCAGGTGTAGATTAGCGGACTACAGTAGCAAATATTTTGCTGCCATGTACAGATAACCTTCCGGTGTCTATGCCATAACTTTGCATATGAATCTGATCAGATCTGCACCAAGTTACATATGGGGGAATTTCCACGGTAATTTTGTTTAGTGTATACAGTCTATCCTTGGTTTCTACACTCTTAAGATACGTGTACCCTGCCATAATGGATTGGGGATTTTTTTTCCCCTATTTATTTCAGTAACGAAATACATTTTACTTAGGAAAATTAGTACTGTTCCATAATTCCAGCAAAGAATTTTAAAAATGCAGTAGCTTGCAGTTACGCTAAACTACTTAAACCTATCATGAACTGCATCCCCAATTAATAAACAATTTAATCATGATAAAAAATGTCGTTACAACCTTTATCTCCTCCAGAAATACACATCCAAGTTGGTGAGCTGCACAGAATACCTGGAAGGTTCACAAATCCCATCTCTAATACATGATGGAAAAGAGTCACAAACTGCTTCAAAAGAAAATGGCATTTCCAAAATACTCTCTGTTTCACGAAGAGGAAACTTGTGTTTGACTATTTCTTTTGAGTCAGAGCTATGACAGTAAAGAATGCTATAGAGGCAATAGTGCAAAATTGTTCAGCATACTGAAACTCACCACTTGAGTTCACTCAACTCAAAAATAGTTTACAACATTCAAAAGCATGAAGACGGTCTTCTGAAGGTGTTAGAGTCAGCAAGTGTCCTATTAACGTCTCACAAAAACTAACTGGCAATCAAAAGAAAGTCTTGAAATGCTTCTCTCATTTATGAACTGAAAAAATGTCACACTTCTGCTAGTCTTGACAGGGAGAAAGTACCTCCTTCTTCTCTTGTTAGGATTATTTAACTAGGAAAATGCAAATACAAACTAGTACCCTTGCATACGTCAGCGACCTCTACAGTTTTGTCTTCCAAGTGTGATGAACTTGGCAAAAGAGAAAGCACAGACCCTTCTGACTAGCAAAAACCTCTGTCAGGAATGAGGTTTACATGTAAATGAGGTCACGGTTTACATGTAAACAATATCAAGGTTTACAGCCTGAAGAAAGCAACATAGAAGCTGAACATCATCATGCTCTGGCTCAAACAGTTGCTTTTGTATTGACACTCAAGACATCTTTCAGCTGTAGAAACTGGAAGACTGGATTAATGATTGAAAAAAAATAATCAGAAAGTTTAATGGATTTGTAGCTAACGTCCTAAACGTCATTTTCATTTTAATGCTTATACTTAATCCCTGAAAATTATTCTATGAAATCATAAACTACATTTGCCATCTGGAACTGATTATTCACACCTTATTTTTCAAGCAGAATGAAAGAAATAAAACCTGGTTTGAACTGTGTAAGAGCAACACTTACTCTCGAAAAATACAAGTCTTCTTAGTATTTGTATCTTAGAATACATACGGACACTTCCTCAGGTATTCTCTTTCCCAACACACGAAGAATAGTTTCTGTCTTCTGATCTGGCCAAAAGTAGCACCTACTGGTAGGTCACTGTTGAAAAAAATAAGGCAACATGGGAAGTATGCTTTGGCATTTTTAAAGTCCCTGTTCATAGAACACTGTCAAAACACTAGGAAGAGTTGAGGAAAACAAGATTTCATATGCAATATTGAGAAGGTGTCCAGCAAGTGCTGGTTTGTGAGATAAATGATTTGAAGAAGCACTAGCAAGTTCTGGATTTGACCAAAAGGAGAGTAAGGCTTACCACATCCCTTAAAGGTATCCAAGAGAAAAAGGAAAAATTTTATTTTCTCACACGGTTTAGATAAAGCCTGACTGTCAAAAAACATTATAATAGATAACACCTGAAAGTTACTTTTAATTGCTTCAGTGCATGGTGCTTGTGAAAGAAAGCAAAAAATGGTGAGAGAATAGGATGAAAACTGACATAGGTGGCTAATGCTGCAAGGTAGAAAAATCTCCTTGGCATGCTCCCTTTGCAACATGGAGTGAATCAGGAGTTTGTCAATGCAGCAAGAAGTAGCTTAAAAGATTGACAAAAAATATCTTTTTGAACTTATAAAAGGGTTGGTTATAATGTTGTATCGTTTTATAGTCTCAGAATGCCCAGTGCATTTCAGATGACAAGCTCAGCAACCTCCTAATATAGTTTTTTTTGTTCTGGATGTCACAGTGCAGCACCTTGTTTAAATTTATGTGTAAAAATGGTGTGAACTAAAGACTTTTTACCGTTCAGCCTGAAAATTCTATTTGAATAATAGCAGCATGCAAGTGCGTATTTTCTTCTGCATCGCTGGAAGTTAGACAACATCATTCAGCTTCTACAATTAACTAAAGTGACACTAAGATCTTTGCAACCATAACGGCGGTGATAGGAATATATTAGAACAGAAATTTATAGATATTCAGTAATACATGGTTTAGGATGCACTGTAATGATAATCATCTGTTACAATTTCAAAACACCAGCAACATAAAACAAAAGACTCCAACAATGCGTGACAGAAAGGTATGAAAATAAATTACATCCTCAAATCTTATTTCTTGCTGATGTATTCTGCAGCAAGTAAGAGCTTTGGTTCACAGCACAGCAGAGTTTCAGTCCTTCAGTTAGGGATACTTTTTCCTGAGCCTTTTACTACATAATACTTCCTTACTAATATAGCATTTGGCTCTGCAATTCATTGAATTCACTGACATTATTCACGGGAATGAGGACTGCTCAGATAAGAGAAAATTGAAAGTAGTCCCTTACTTTGTCAAACTGCAGGAGTACTTTGGACTATTTTCTAGAATCCTAATTGATGAGTTTTCTTAAGGGTCTGCAATTGTTTCTATCTGAAACTCACACCAAGGACAAATGATGCATTGTTGGTTAGAAAATTTGTGCAGAATTATAGAAATGAAGGAGGGGAGAACGATTTGTTTTCCTTTCGTTTTATGCTGTATGAACACCAGATTTCTTCCAAACTAAGTGGTGTTCTAAAAGCCTTAAGCCATACTACACCAGTAGTTATAATTAACAGTTCTAAGATAAATACTGTAGAGTCTAGTGTGAAAGCACGAAGTGCAAGGTCTTGTTGAGCTTGATCTCTTTTCATCTTACTATGTGGATTTCCACAGTGATCCAAAGACAACACAAGGCTTTGTTTGAATGTTCAGTGGGCTTACTTAATGCCCTTGGTCATTTGCATGAGCAGAACAGCAGTTTTATAAACATCTAGGACACCAGTGGATACCAAATATAATGCATGCATTATTTCAAAAGGAATATTATGGCTTTTTCATGAGCAGTCAACAGGTCTAAAGAGTATCACAGAATGCTTGTCTGTTCTGTGCTTTTACCTATAGCTGCTTGTAAAACACCATGATAACATGGAAAAAAGAAAGCTAGGAGATGTGTCAGTAAATGTGTTTAAATCATCTTTTAAAATGTACCCGATACTGAAGAAAATACAGATATTAAATAAATAACACACATGAAGACTGAAAACATCAAACCAAGTATTTTTTCATCCTTCACAGATATATGAAAGCTATGAGAGGCAACAAACCTTGACACCCAAGAATCTTACATGGTTGCCTCAGCTACTGAAGTGAGTAATTTATACTTAACTGGAGCATAACTCGTCCTCAGTTGACCTATGTTCCAGAAAAAAAATTCAGTTTTTTTCAACACATCAGATGCAAGATTCAATATTTTCCTTGATAGTTCGTTTGACTGCTTACTCGTTCTTCTATAAACAATGCCTAACAAATTTGGGTGGCTCAACCATTAATAGCCATTCATTCTAGTGACATCTTTCAACATTGGACAAAACTCAATATTCCCTCTACACTGGAAGAAATGCATAACTATGGAAATGCTGTTCTTACAGTGTAAAACAATATTCTTCAGAATTTTGAATCATTTAGGAGTAGTTTTCTGTATTGTTTTCCCACATATCTTTTGTCTGGAAAAGGGAAGAAAAATCTGTCATCCTCTCATGATACAAATAGGACCACCAGACAAACAGAACAGAGCACTTGCTTGGCACTATTAGTTTTTATAACTATATTTAAAATTTGACCATTTATTTCTGACAAGCAGCATAAACCATTATTGATAAAGTACTGTGGGTTTGGTTGGTGATTTTTTGGTTTGGTTTGGGTTTTTTTAATTCATATGCTAAGAAGTTCTCTCTTCTTTTACTTCTTTTTTTCCTTTTTATATCCCATCAACTTTGGTTATGCATATTAATTTCTTACAGCAAGCTTTATATAAATGAATTTCCATTTAATACCCCTTTTTGCAATTTTCTTGTATTCTTTACAGTTTTTATTTTTAATTTCACTGTTGAAAATTGGAACATCCAATGGATTAAGAAGGTCTCAGCAAGATTTTTCTTTGGTGAGTATGCGATCCTGTTTTTTCAACAGTTGAATATGACTTCTTAAATAATTTCAAAATTCTATTGTGTCCAGATTTGCTCTTTCTGCTTCATAAATCTCTGCTAAATGTGTCACCAACACATCTGCTACTAATTAATAGGTAATATTTCCCTTGTCTGGTTCTATATAAAGTGCTATTCATAATTATTTTAATTCATCAATATTTTTCAAAAAAGTTCCACATGGTTTTGTGGAAACCGTTGCAGAAATATGAGTGAATACTATTACCCTCCTCAGTAAATGGCTAATGATACACCTTTAGTTCCCAGGATAATTCAAAAACAGCAATCATCCATCATAGTTCTTAGTCAAAATGGACATCACCAGGGAGAATTGACAGTGTATTCCATTTATTCTGTAGAATCCAAAGAATTTTTGAACAAGAAAAATACTAAGCACAGAAATTCTTCCAATTAACCTCTTCAGACTAACAAGGAAATAAAGCATCTTAACTGAGCTTTGAAAGACTATCAGTGAACTGTTAACCTGGAAGAGCACTGACATCTTTTAGCCGAGGTTTCTACAGATCTGCTATGTAGCTTGGAAGATACAAAAACTTAGAAGGTTCTCGAAGAATTATTACGTAGGAATACCAGATTAAATATTGATGTTTTCCAAAGGACAAATCTGATAATAGGTATAAAATAATACAAAAAACCATCAGGTACAAGAGTTAATCTAACAAATGCCAAACAGCACAAAGGTTTACAGTCGTGTGCCAGATAGAAGGAGCAGAAGAGCAGTCTTGTTCAAGAAGTACAGTAAAGTTTGATTGGTCTACTCCAAACTGTGGAGAAAAGAGGAGGAATTTTCTATATTTAAAAGTTGAATTTATCAAATTAAAAACCTCTTACTGAGTAACAAGAATCAAATGCAATTTCCATTTTTCAATCCCAACTTTATATAGATACCTAAACAGGGTACAGCCCTATCCTGTGCCCTGAAGGATCTCTGCTTTACAGAGAAAACAGAAAGGTAAAAGATCACTTGAGTGCCTACTTTCAGAAAAAACAAAAAACCGGTATTTGAGCTGCATTAAAAAAAAAAAAAAAAAAAAAAAAAAGAAAGAAAAATCAAGTTTTCCTTTGACTACTTTGAAAATATTTTCATTTTATCATTTGTTATAACTATGAAACTTTTCCGTAACATACATTGAAGTTGAACTAGATCTTCCAAAACCAGAATGGTTACATATATTTAACAAGTAAAGTTCACACTCTGACTCCAAAGCAATTTTCCAGCTTAAGGAGCCATCACATTTCTTTTATTTAGGTCATATAAACTGTCTAATTGTCCTTCTGAGTCATAGTGGGTCTTGCTTACGCTGCCTATTCAGCATTATTTCTTGTCAAATCAGCAAAATACTGGTGGAAGAATGACTCCTGCATTCAGCTGATACAGCCTTGTAATTTTAGTGCTGTTTCTAAGAAAACCTCATCAGTCAAAATAGTTTAATAATGCTAAAGTTAACTCTTACGTATGTTGTTAGGAGAAATGCATTAAGTCTATATTAAAAATAAATATTTTTGGATAATTTATTCATTTCTAAATTTTCTTTGCTCATAGCTACAACAGTCTGCTACTGTTTCACATCATGATCTGCATTTTAAAAATGTAGCAAGACATTAGAATGATATAACCTATTATGGCATTGAAATAAAGAATTTTTAAGTGACCTGAAAGCAAGGACATGAAAAGAATGTAGCCACTTAGACAAATGATGGTCTTCTCTATTCAGATACATAATCTATACACATAGAATATCAATTCCCAATTGCAAATATACCCATGCAAGACTGAACAATAACAACAAATTTTTCACATTTATGGAAAACAAAAGTATTCTACCAAAAGAATCAGGTGTATGACATGTCCAAAAGGACTGTGGAGATCAGGAATGAACACAGAGTGAATTACCTACAGCACAGAGATCCAATGAATCTCCTGGGGATGGAGTGCTGTCTCATTTCCCAACCATCTCCAGGAAGCCAAAGGAGCACCTTTACTGGTGTGCAGCATCAGAAGCTGGGAAGGAGTTCCTTAGACTACATCAAATAGATGTCACTTCAGATCTCAATTTTATACCAGACCCTCAGTATTGGGGCCAGCTGTTTAATATCTTTATCAATGATCTGGACAAGAGGATGGAGTGCACCCTCAGTAAGTTTGCAGGCAACACCAAGTTGTGTGAGAGTGTTGATCTGCTTGATGGTGGGAAGGCTCTACAGGGGGACCAGGACAGGCTGGACCGATGGGCTNCTCCGAAGTAACAAGTGATAGAGCAAAAGGAAATGACCTCAAGCTGTGACAGAGGAGATGTAGATTGGGCTACAGGAAAAATTTCTTCACTGAAAGAGTTGTCAGGCATTGGAACAGGCTGCCCAGGGACGTGGAGGAGTGACCTTCCCTGGAGGTATTTAAAAGGTGTTTAGATGTGGCACTTAGGGACATGTTTTAGTGGGACTTGGCAGTAGTAGGTTAACGGTTGGACTTGATGGTCTTAAAGTTCTCTTCCAACCTAAATGATTCTATGATGCTATGATTCTATACTCTGCTTACATTGACTGATGTGCAAAGATATGCTGTAACTATAGTTTACTGTAGTATGTTGTTTCCATGATAACAACAATATTAAATACCACCTCCTAAGAAAATCAAATGTCTGAATCTCCCACAGAAGCCATTTCTTATAGGGATAATAATGCTATTCATTTTATTCACATTTTCCCAAGGGAATTCACATTCTGTGCACCTGAATAACCTGCTGATATGGCTCTCTACAATACCTCAAGACAAGTTCACGAAAGAACCCCAGCCTGACTTTATCAGCTGAAATTCACAGCTCAGTTAATAGCTTATGAACAGGAGTCCAGTTTGAATAAGAAAACAATTCTGTATCACAGAGCTTTTATATATTCCGATTGTGATTACAGAGTAGGTCATTTCTCAAAATGTCAGACGGTTTCTTATCAAAATGAGAATGACACAAGATGCACTCTGTCTTGTGCGACTTTGAACCTCAAACTAAGTCACCGAATTCAGTAAATTAAAAGTAAATTGTGGTGGATACTTTGTACAAGGCTTATTCCTTTGCCAATATCTGTGCTGTAGGTTGTCTAAATGTCTTTGAAATAGTGAACTATTAGCAGACTTATTCCATGCAGACAAAATGCACCTAAAAGTCAATCTCCCTCCTCTGCTTTGTCTTCTAAGCACTGACAATTTCACATAACCAATAAAATCATACACACAAATTGCAGAGAAAATTTTGCACCACCGAAGTTATGAAATTATTATACCACATGGTAATTAATTATAGAATTCAGAGCCGGTGTTGGTTGTGGCAGATGCCTTCATTTACAATGCTATCTTTAAATCTTCCTGGGTTCTTCTTGTCCAGTTAATACACTATCCTCTAAGAAAATTAATCGTCAGCATGCCATATGTGATAAAGCATAAATTTAAAATTTTATGTAGTCTAATCCAGAATGTTGCAGTTAGAGGAGAAACATTAGAAGTAACTCACTGATGGTGATATTCTTATTAAACTTCTGCAGGCTGTGAACATGTCAGATTCAAAAAATACCCCTATCTGTTCAAAACTACAGTAGGGTGCAGTTTCACTAATCATAATTACTTGCCCTGATCATTTGGCTTAAATTAGGCTACGGATGAATACAGAGCAAATTTATTTTCACAAGTTACTAGGAAGCTGAAGTAAATGACGATTTTAAAGCTCAAAAAGAAATTACTCAGTTTAACTTTACTAAAGGTCATAATTTTTTTTAATATGTTTTAAAATATTAGAATAAACTAACACACCTGTTTTTCTCAGTAAAACACTAGGAACCATTATTTTCAACAAAAACTGTGATAATAGAATTCAAGATGGAAATATATTGGTTCTTATCATATTAAGTAAAAGAAGAGCTAACATACACAAATGCTACTCTGGAATTTTAACTGTGAATCCATTACCAGCTTTAATTCCTATGTCCACAAGATTTGGTCTGCTAAATGTAATCACACACACATGTGCATGCATACATAACGAATTTTCAAGAGGACTGTAATTCAAAGCCTATTAAAACAACTAATTTCAGATTTCACACATGCATTCTCCTTGGGAGCAAGACAACACAGAAGAAATACTAGGTTAAAAACAAGAAGATCAAAGAAAGAATTATAAAGATAATTTTCTTAAAATTTCCTGTGCAAATCAGAACCGTGACTGCCATAACTAAAAAAAACTTAGAGAAGAGTGTCTCACCTTAACAATATTCTTCATGCATTCAGACACTTACCTCACTCAGATGCTGTGTTCCGTGTTTCCACTAACAAGTCCCAGGAACTAATTTGCCCATAGCAATCAAACAGATACAATGTTAAGAATAATCTTTTTTTATAAAGAGGATTACAGAATAGACATTCCAATGTACCGCGACCAGTAAATGGAAGACATTTCCTTCCATTATGTTCCTCTTGGCTACATCCAACTGTTGGTCTTCAGCTACCTGTATCCTGGCAAAGTGGATTCAAAATATTAGCTAGTCAGGCAGCAGATGTTCAAGTTCCTTGAAGTGAATGTCAAAGTGCAAAGCACTGAAAAACAGTTTGTTACACTTGTGTTACCTGCTGAAGAATTCCTAGTTATTCCCAGAGAGGCCTCAGAGAGATGACTCCTTGCTGACCACAAAAAACCTAAAGCACTTAGTAAACACATCAGTAAAATACATAAATTAATAAACTATGTCTCATCTGCTGTATTAAGAATTATGAAAATTCAGTTCTAAAGAATTCCAGTTGTAATGTTAGTGAGAGATTTACCAGACTGAAAGCTGTATAAGGACTGTGGAAATGGGATCATTGAAGGAGAAATATTCTTGGCCTAGTTAAGTGTTATTTAAATGCATTATTTTTCATTTCATTTATAATCCGTACTACAGATAAGAATGCAAAATAAATATAAAATTTGGTAGGATGATATCAAACTTCCAGAGGTAGCCCATGACCAGATCTTAAAGTTTCAATTTACTACATCCACTTGTCTATTGTTTTCACTACCTTTTCTCATATTTCACAATAGTGTTCTCTCCCTAGGAGACTTTTATTCATAAATGTAATCTTACAAAATGGAAAAAATTACTTTGTCCACCAAGTCCATCCCTTTTGTTTTTCTTATCTTAGCTCTCCTGCTTTCATACTACAGTCATTTATCATTTCTTTGTTTGAAACTTATCTAGCACTTGGCTTAACTTTCTGCATTCGCCATAACATGTTGGTATTCTGTAAAAAATGGGGTTTGTTCATTGCATAACATAGTTGAGATTAAACTCTCTATTCTTCCAAGAATCATGTATTTTGTATTACAACTTCTGTGACCTTGTCTTTGTGAAGAACTTACCTGATTTAGTTCTATTTCTTTTGTCACGGAAGGAACATTTGTTTGAAAGGAGAAGGGAGAACAGGTTCTCCTTATAAAGAATTAAAGGATAATAGGGCCACCACAGTTCAAAATGACAATACTTATGTACTTGAACACAGGACTGAAAAAACACACAGTCAAGGTCCCTGCAAGCGCAGGCAACTACGTAAAACATTTTCAATGTGGAAAGGTCAATGAACATCCAGTGCACATACAATGAATAACAAAATGCTCCGTAGATTTCCAGAATCTTTTTCAAAATGAAATTAAATCCATGTGCTACCTCAAGGGAACTCTCTCTAGTAATCTTTAATTAGCAGCAAGTGCCAGAGAAAATGACATGGCAGGAAGGAGTTGTATTGAAATAATAACATTCATTGCCTATTTTAATAGGTACATTGGTTTGAATTTCATACAGGACTGGGAAAAAGCAGAGACAATATAGCGCCAGGTTTCCTCACTCATACTCCCATCTTCCTACCTTCTCCTCCTGCACTATGCACAGCATGGCCAGTTATTACAGTCACTGACAGTGGGAAAAGGACAAAATTGTTCTACCGTTCATAGATTCAAAAGATAGGGTCAGAGCATCAAAGGGGAAAACTATTTTTAATATCCAATAATACCATTCCACAGGCCTGTTAGAGAAAACTTGATAACACTTAGATCAAAGTCTCAGGGCACATACGTGGTTTTCGCAATCCTGAACCAAACCAAGTATTTTAGAACTCAACACACCTAGGATATGACACATTACTATTTGGTTCATAGCTCAAGCAGTTAAAGACTTTGTCTTTAAAAAAAAGAAAGCAAATAAACCAAAACCAAAAAAGCCCCCAAACACAGAGTTCTTAATAAAAAAGATTATTCTACATTAACTGTGTTGTATATGTGTAGTCTGTGTATCCTCTCCACTTGATATGAGTAACTATATTCCTACTTCTTAATTATAATCAAACTTGTTGAATAAGAAAAGCATTTCAAAGAACGGATAAATTTCTCTTTAACTCATGTTAATGTGAATTAGCATGAAATTTAATTGGACCACTAATCACTCCATACAATATCTTTGTGATGAGGTGTATTTCCTTTAACGCTGTTATTTTTCTCATAGAGTGGGAACCATTATGAAAGCAGATTTATCAAACATCTCATAAATGTGTTAAATCCATTTGGCAATATTTTTAACTCCTTTTTGGCCACACTACATATCATTGAGTCATAGAATGGTTTGGATTGGAAGGAACCTTTTAGGTACTGGAAGGGGCTATGAGGTCTGCCCAAAGCCTTCTCTTCTCTAGGCTGAACAACCCCAACTCTCTCAGCCTGTCTTCATAGGAGAGGTGCTACAGCCTTCTCATCATCTTGCTGGCCCTCTTATGGACTCAATCCAACAGGCCCATCACAGCCATGGGGGCTCCAGAGCTGGACACAGTACCCCAGGTGGGGTTTGTCAAGAACAGAGTCCACGCTCCTTTTGATGCAGCCCAGGATGCAGCTTTCATACATTGCCTGCTCATATTGATCTTCTCATCCACCAACACCCTCAAGTCCTTCTCCTCAGGGCTGCTCTCCATCCATTCTCTGCCCAACCTGCATTTGTGCTTGGGACTGCCATGACCCACATGCAGAACCTTGAACTTGGCCCTGTTGAACTTCACGAGGTTTACACAGGCCCACCTCTAGAGCCTGCCAAGGTCCCTCTGGATGGCATCTCTACCCTCCAGCATGTCAACTGTGCCACACAGCTTGGTGTCATTGGCAAACTTGCTGAAGGTGCACTTGATCCCACTGTTCATGTCACTGACAAAGATGTTAAACAGCAACGGTCCCAGTACTGACCCCTGAGGAACGCCACTTCTCACTGCTCACCACTTGGACATCAAGCCACTGACTGCAATTCTCTGAGTGCAACCATCAGCCAATTTCTTATCCACCAAATGGTCCATTGGCCAAATCCATGTCTCTCCAATTTAAAGACAGGAATGTTGAGTGAGACAGTGTGAAATGCTTTGCACAAGTCCAGGCAGATGTTCAGCTGCATATCTCAGCTATATAGACATGGAAACCTACACTCCAGAAGCCCAACTATGGCTTTCAAAACTCATTTATTTCATGAATGTTTCATGTCTGATAGCCTTCAGAATTTTATACTTTATTAATCTTTTATGTGTTTATCTTTCTGTAATAAAAGATGTATTTTTGCCATGGTAATTTTTGCCACAAATGGTAACAATCAATGAAAACAACAGAGCCATGAGCATCCTGCTGTCTTAAGTTATGCCACTTTCCTTAAAACACTACTTAAATTGTTGTCCTGTTTTTCTTCCACTCCCACTTTGTGATGGCTCCTTAGCTCAAAATCAAACACAATAAAATGAAAAGGAAACAGAATTTCAAACATGAATTTCATCAAATACCTCAGAAGATCAAAAATCCCCTATTAGCAATCAGTTTGTGTCTGGGGTTATTTTTTTGTTTCAGAGCTTTGGGAGCCAGAAGACTCAAACCTTCTTTGAAAAAACATACCTCTACCATCAAGGTAGAAGCACAACTAGTGCTTGTGTCTTGCTGAGAGAAAGAATGAATTATTCCATTAGTCGTATCCATAAACCAACACCAAAAGAAATCCAATATTAAATGAGTATTACACCTGAGAGTAACCAAAAGGCCAAGAATCTCACTTTCCTTCTAACAAGAAAAATTAAGACTCTGGATTGTACCTGAAGTACATTTGTACTTCAGAAGTACACTTGTACTTAGGAGTACATTAATTTGTCTTTACATATTCAGGTTTGCTTTTACAATTGATCCAGTTTCTACACCGAGAAAGTTGGTACTGCTGAGAGACAAAACACTCCTATAATGTAACTAATGTAATCTACTCCCAAGCCAAGGAGACTAAGAAAAATGTGTATACGTTCATTTAAATACCACATGAGTAAACATAGCAATTTATCTTTCAAGTAAACTACTGAAAGCACAAGGATAAAGTCAGAAAGACAATTTTACACAGCAATCAGAAAACAGTTCCTGGGGTCAAAGAGGTCTTGAGTTTAGTGTGGCTTTGATAGAATAAATGCTTCCTTTTATCTCATCCATTAGAAAAATCGAAAGTCTGTGAAAACTCCTTCCTCTTGCACTCATACATCTGTGGGTACATCTTCAGACCCCACCTGGAGTAGTGCGTCCAGCTCTAGGACCCCAACATCAGAAGGACATGGACTTGCTGGAGTGGGTCCAGAGGAGGGCCAAACAGTTGATCAGAGGGCTGGAGCCCCTCTGCTGTGAGGACAGGCTGAGAGAGTTGAGGGTGTTCAGCCTGGAGAAGAGAAGGCTCCAGGAAGACCTTAAAGCCCCTTCCAGTCCCTGAAGGGGCTAAAGGAAAGCTGGGGAGGGACTCTTTATCAGGGAGTATAGCGATAGGATGCCGTGTAACAGTTTTAAACTGAAAAAGGGGAGATTCAGATTAGATAATAAGAAGAAATTCTTCACTGTGAGGGTGGTGAGACACTGGAACAGGTTGCCCAGAGAAGCTGTGGCTGCCCCGTCCCTGGAGGTGTTCAAGGCCAGGCTGGATGGGGCTCTGAGCAGCTGGTCGGGCGGGAGGTGTCCCTGCCTAGGGCAGGGGGTTGGAACTAAATGATCTTCCAACCCAAACCATCCTATGTTTCTATGATTCTATGTTCGCTCCTGAGGAACACTGTTCTCCAGGGCCACCACAGTTACAGAAGAATCTGTACTTGATTCAGCTGGAGCTTGGCCCCCAGAAAATACCTGAACAGCCCAAAGGGAGAACCATCCAGTGCAGAGAGCAGGGATGTCAGTCAAACACCAGTGCAAATGGCTCACAAACCCCTGCCCCGCCAAGGAAAATAGTTGTTGCTATTCAAATCAGCAGAGAATTTATGATACATGTAGTTTTACTCTAAAACCATATTTCAGTAATTAAATCTAGCTGCCAACAGGGGCAGGCATTACCCCATCTACATCTAACGTCTAATATAACACAGCACATCATCCTGCATTCAGATACAGAATGTGGTTTATAGTTGCATTCCCACCCAGGTCTACTCAAATTTATCTGTACATGTCTAGATCATTCATCGCGAGCTTAATGTTTCCAAAGTAAGACAGGACTGGAAGAGCTTTTAAAAAACTTATTTTCCATGAGAAAAGTGAAAGAAGAATGGGAAGGAAAAGGAAAAGGGAGAAGTGAGAGGAAATTAATCAAGATTACAGAAAGGAGAATACTAGGCTATCCTTCCAAAAAGCAGCCTCAAAAGACAAGTAGATAAAATGCTGAGCACTGCTCAACTAAGTAAAGACAAAAGAGGAACGGTAAAGAAATTAGGACAAAAATCCATCCTTAACAGCCCTTTTAGCTGTTCATGTAAAAAATGTTAGTGTCCCATTGAAGTGGTACTAAATAGGGATGAACTTTTAAAGTGCAAATTACCTGTAAAATATACAGACCGTAACTGAGATCAGAACTGACTGACTGTTGACCAGTAACAAAGCATCTGCTGCTACTATTATCCACATTAATTTGCAGTCTGCATTTTAAGCACTTATCAATTTTTTAACTTGTTTTTTCTTTTTTTCTTCCTGCTGTTGCAAGCTTCATAAAAGATGGAAGAGCTAAAGAGGATTAATTTTCTTTGAATTGCATTCAGCTGAGAAATCACAGCAGTGTCAGTTCCTCACATCTTGCAAGATATTTACCTTCCTGGTGTTTTGGGTTTGTTTTCTCCTCTCCCTCTTAAGGGAAGTCTTGGAAACACACATTGCGCTGACTATTTAAAGTAGAAAGCTTTTTTAATAATTTAACCATCATTACGTGCCTGTCAGCTGTGCTCTACATGCTTTTTGAGTTCTCTTTCTGCTTTTATTCTTTTCCTAGTTCTCTTGAGCCTCCCAGAATGGAAGCCTTTCCTACTAGGCATGAAGTGCCTAGATGTGCCATTGGGTACTCCAGCCTATTTCCAAAGGAAAAAGCCTCAAGCTTCAATATTCCACAGCGTTATTCTCTGATAGACTGACAGAGGAACCGGCATATCAGACAAAATACTTTGTTCAGAAAAACTTCCTTCCCTTCCTACTGGTATTTGGCCTAACTTCAAATAAAGTGCAAGGCCACAGGCATCACATTTAGGAACCCACTGGCCATTTTGAGCAATTTGGTGAGAAATTTGAAAGTGTTTAAGTGGATCTCACCTTCAGAGAACGCTGAGAAGACAACCATGTCAAACCTGGCTCTACAAGGGCTTTCAGGCTGGACACTCCAAAAGTGGAAGTGTCTGGTAGTCACACCACTCTCAAAAAGCTGAAGTTCGATGTTGGATTAATAATTCTCAGGTCCATTTGGGGGTTGGAGGAGGAGTACAAATTGACACTGTTTCCGTAACAGACATACTTTAAACGAAGCAAAGTTGATTTGCAGTGGTTTTATGAACTTCACAAGTGCGTATTTCCTTAGTATGTGACAATTTTTTTATACTTAAGAAGAGTGATTGCGAAACACATCTTCATATGTGAATGAATCCACTTACTTTTTTCACTAGTGTCTTTATTTCATGCAATTGCAAAACCGCATCAGATAAACCAGGCTTTATTCTTATCTGCGCTAATATTTCTGCACATCAGCAAAGAAGGAAAACAAGAAAAAACCACATCCTGTATTCTACAATTGCCACCAATTTCACTCTCAGCAGGGACAATTTCTATTGGAATTCAGAAAGCATTAACTACATGACAGAACTTCAGAAAGGAGAGATTCAAAATTAACTGCATTCCGGTTCTTTCCAACGGTTTGTCAGTGTGTGGTTTTTTCCTTTAAGCATCCACTCAGAATGCAAATTATGAGTCTGAACCATTATACCTGAGACTGAACAGGACATCTATGTAAATAAGATATGCAGTTTATTTAATTATTTGCATAAGAGTTATCCCATATTTTCTTAAGTCTCACTGAATCCTTATAGCATGAGCCAATATTTAAGACTATAAAATCGGATTGATTGCACAGAAAAATACATGTTCTCACAGCCATTTACTATTTGTGCTACAACAGCATCCATCAGAAACTAATGAGGTAGCACTGTGCTGGGCCAAGACACAGGTGTAGTAAGAAGACTCTCTACTTGAAAAGAGAGAAATCCACACCAAGACAGGGAGAGATTGTGACACTCGTTAAAGACCTAAGGACAAAAATTAGAACCTTAAGACCATGTTTCTCATGTAAGCCAGATTTGCACACGTGAATAAAGTTTTGAGTCTCTAATTTGAGGTGAGAGGGGGAGCATGTCTAGGTTCATAAACTGCCTCAGCTTCCTGTTTGCTAATCTATTTTTTGCATTACCATAGAAACAACATTTCTGCGTATCTACAGGGAGAAGAGAGGGGGACCAAGGGAGGGTTGAATGAGGACAAATGCATGCTTTCTTGCATAAAGACATCTGAATAAACCAACCATGATTCTGAGGCATGCTGCCATTTCTGTATCTTTTTACTAAAAAAGTTCGTAAATAGCATCTAACCTGTATGAATAAAAATTAAAAGCCTAGTTGACATGAAGTGTTGAAATGCTGAACAATTCAAAGAGCAAATATACGTCCACAAAGAGGTTAAAGATACCTATTGGTTTACCTTAAAGTCTTCAGTGTCAAGTTGATAACGGTTATGCAGCTGGGGTAAGAGACAGAATTGCTGTCCAGTGGCCACACCAATAGATTTGTAAGGTAAAACTGATAAATAATTGAACTTTGGGGGCCATATCTATATCTGTGATAGATATATTAGTCCTCTACTGTCATCAAGTCTCTTCTTGCAGCTCATCTCTGTTCACAAGTTTGATTTAGTGCTTGCAGATATAGATTTCATCGCTTTGGGTATTTTTCCCCTGAGTACCTCTGCTACAGAGACCCATTGTGGGCTGTACCCTCTTTACAGAGACACCTGCTTGCAGTTAACATTACACATGCAAGCAGATCTTACCAGTTTGGTGGCCAAACTGCAAAATTTAAATAAAAATTACTTAAGATGAAACCAAAGTGAAAACTTTTTAGATTTTTTTTTCTCCTCTCCAAAACCAGTTATTTTTGAGATTGTGTTGTGGTTTAATCCCAGCTGGCAACCAGGACCATTCAGCTGCTCATTCACTTCACACCCCCTCCTCCCATAGGGTAGGGAGAAGAGGAAGAAAAGGAGGGGAAAGCCCCATGGGATGAGATAAAGATAGTTTCATAGAACAGTAACGGAAGAGGAAGTAGCAATAATAATAATGGTAGAAGTATATACAAAATAAAGTGATACAACACAAGCTGCTCTCATCACCCGATGGTCTGTTGCCCAACCTGTCCTGAGCAGTGATTGCAGATTCCTCCCCCCCCAGCCAACCCCCACTTATATACTAAGGATGACATCTGTGGTATGGAATATTCCTTTGGACAGCTTGTCCTGTCTGTGCTCCCTCTCAGCTTCTATGAGAAGCTGAAAAAGTCCTTGACTAATGTAAACATTACAGAGCAACAACTAAACCAGTATGTGTTATCGACATTCTTCTCATACTAAATCCAAACCACTGCAGCTACTAGAAAGAAAATTAACTCTACTCCAGCTGAAACCAGGACAGATTGAAAAGTAAATTCTTGTAAAATATGCAAAGATACAATTTCAAGTTATCCCACATCCTTCAAAAGAACATATCAGTGTAACTCCTTTAGACTATCTTGCAGTTAGCAACTTTCTCAAAATCTATGAAAGCTGTGGAGATATCTATAAATACTCTTCTAAATAAAGAATCTGGGTATCTTACCACCCAGGTGAGTGATATAGTCATACTATCACAGTCATTCTCACATTCTCTGTAAGTACTTTTTTGTTTCAAGTGAAATAGCATCAACAAGAGAGACAAGCACAATCTCTAGTTTTCAAGTTGAATTACTCTCTTAGAGACCTCCTCTTGCCCCCAGCCCAAAAAGCTAAAACCCAACGGGAACCAGTCTCAAAAAGCTTAGCATCTCATTAAGAACAGTGTCCATAAAGCAGGATATAGTCTTAGGCCAGTGAGATCAAATAGCAGCAATCATTCTACACTCCTTGGCATAAATAAGACAAGCGGTAACAGTACAACACTGGACAGCAGATTACACCTGTAAAATAAAGCCTTCATCCTGCTGGCTAGTGAAAGAAATATTCCCAGCCACGGAAAACTCCTGGCAAAGTTACAAGCCACCCTGTAGCGTTTCTAGTAAAGAGGTACCTAAGTTGATAATCGCGTCCTCCACCATACTGACTGCAGCTTTATTTTTCTTTTCTGTATTGTTGAGATATCTGTACTAGCAAACCTTGACAAAACCTTTTTTATACCGGTTTGGATATTCTTCACAATCAGGGTCAGACTGACAAACACAGCACGGTGACAGGCAGTACCTGAACGCTGCAAACATCTCAAACTTGTAAAGTAAGTGTCTATCTATACTCAGTATTTTACAGTTTAATAAATGTATATGTTATATCTTGGCTACTGTTTTACACTACCGATTTTGATAATAGGCTTTAAAATTATCTAATACAGAGTTGCTTTTTTTTATTCCTTTGCAGCAACAAGGAAAGTGATGTAGGAACATCCTCGTGGTGTGTGCTTGAAGGACATGACAATTGACCTATTAGAAAGTAATGAATAGCTATGAGAAAAATGTTTATTATTTCCAAAAATCTTAACTAAAAACTTTAGAGGAAATTTGTCATTTTCACTGTATTACCATTCAAGTGAGCATTTTTTATATCTAGCAATTTCTGCTTCTGAGTTTGACTGATCTGAGGGTTTATAAAGAACTCACCAGCTCAAAGAAAACACAGCAGAAAACATCTACTTTCCCTCTGCTTTTCTGTTAGAAATACATTTAAATGAACAATTGCTCAGCCTTTCAGCACAATCTATAAAATCTGTGCAGATCATTCACTTCTGAACACATTATAAGGAAGGTTAATAAATTAAACTCCTGCTTTACTGTCAGACTAATGAGTTGAAGCTTGAGAACAAAATATCAAGATCAGGAATGGGTACGTGCGTTTTCATTTACTGACTGGAATTCCATAGACATTCATATTTCAAGCAGCACCATCCTTTAGTTTATATATCCTGGGCTGGTGAAAGCTACGCTTTTTTTTCCATCTGTAGTCAGAACATTTCTTTAACTGCAAAGGATATTAGCCTATCAATAAGTGCTTCACTTTTTATTTATTTATTTTTTATCTGTACATGCCTTTATTGTGATCAGACACCATGTCTCTCTCAGTTCTGCTTGGAAAATCAGTTAAATAGCAAGAATTCACTCATGCATTCATGTCGTTCCCATTGAACAGTCATGTAAATAGCAGGATATTTAGTGAAAAGCTGTCCTCCTTTCTCTTAGAATCCACGTTCTGTCAGTCAGACATCTCATTGATTAGTCCACAAAGAATCCTTAATTATCAAGTAACAAGAAATTTCAGGTGTTCAGTTAGCCACCAGATGGAGCCCACATAGTCTTAAAATGCAGTAGGAGCATATGGCCATTAACCAAGAAAAATTAGTATAAATTTTGTAAAGCGGTTACAGAATCCATCCCATAAATCAAGCCAGGCTCCATATGTGAAAAGACTTTCACAGGATTTAAATTATACTCACCATATGGTTTTAACCTGCAAAAAACCTCAGTCTGTGGTTTCTTCTATATAATTCTCCACCAATAAAACACCTGCTGACGTTACTTTTTTTCAATATATGGTTTTGTAGAAAATACACAGGAATAATAAAAATGCCACCTCATAAATGTTAGAATAGATGATTTTACTCCATTTTAAACACTGTTTTCTTCAGTAAATGACCAATTCTTTATTTACTGGTAGGGGCCTTTTAAAAGAAAATTATTTAGATGCTTCGGTGAGATCTAAGTTCCAGTGTTTCCATAAGGCATACAAAATACTTTGCACAGACCCACAGCAAAGTGAGTGCAGGTAGTCAATATTATCTCACACAATAGAGAAACTGGGGCAAACAGGAAAAAATTTTCTTCCCACACACTGCAAGTCTAATAAAAACCTGGGGTTGTAATTCAGGAAACCTCGAGCCAAAGCTAGAGCGATTTATTTGCTGCATAATCGTGCTACCGCGGGAATTGGAGGCTGAAAGTAAGAGAAGAAGAAAAGCCAAGAGTTAGGAGGTTGGGCTTGCTGCTGCCATCGCTACTAGAGAGGGATGAGGAGGTTGGGAATGACAGCAGGCAGCGTATGGAACTAAATTTCCCTGGGAAATGATCACTGATCTACCTTCCTTATGCTTCTTCCAGAGGTAGAAGCCTCAGGCTGCTTGATTTTCCCAAGCCTGGTGCAAATAACAAGCATTTTGATGCCACCACCACCACACAGCCCATTGCCCAGCCCCTTCCACACGTAGAGCCAAGACTTCTCCTGGCCCTGGCTCAGCCAGCTCCACGGCTGCTCCACTCTCCGACACCTTTAGCAAGCAAGCACGAAGGCAAAGGTTAAACAGCACCAGCTACTGCCTGACTTTACATTTCCTCCTTTAAGAACTCGAGCTAAGCATGGATGCAGCAATGCCTCTCTTGCCTTAAAAGCAACAGTAAAATGTATAACTTCTGCCCAGCGGTTTGAATCCCAGTTCAGCTACTGACAATTCGATTCCTTGGGGACAGACCTGGCAAAGCATATCCTAGGCATGAACAAGCTTATGCTTCAATACATTGGATCTGTCACTTTCCAAAAGGCAGAGCAACTGGACACCAAAATCAGAAGGGGAGGGGGAAAAAAAATAAAAAAATCTTGTGGCCAGGTTCTACCTTTTGTTTCTCAAGTACAATCCTCTGAGGATCAAAGACATTATCCAGAAGGGGCAGAGTGGAATTAATTATGACTTTATCTGCAAAAAGTTTTTTTCTCTGCATAGGAGCTTCAAATCTTTCTCCTACTGAGCACTCTGCAATATTCTTTTTCACAGCTCTGAACACAACAAATGTTACTGATGTCCAGTTTCTGTAATTACACAGCCAATCAATTTAATTCAAAACACAAAATAGGGAGAAAAAGTGATTATTTCTCTTAATTTTAGCAATTACACAGTTGTAATTTGATTTTATGTTTTCTCTCTGGTCCCTAACTCCTACTGTGAGAGTGAATACTGCTGGGTACACAGCAAGAGTAAACTTGAGACCCCATGCTGAAAAAAGCTGAGTTTCTGGAATTCTTCTCTGATGGAAAATTTATGGCTTTACTTACAGTGAATTAGAGAATTGCAGCATTTCCTTTGGCTTTTTTTACTTGTTAGAGAGATAGGTTTAAAAATCCTGTGCTGTTACTTTTACTAAAATGCTAATGGGTTTATAATCTTTATGTTCCTGTAAAAAATACTGTAAGGACACAAAGAAGTCGGGGAGGGAAACATAAGATCTACTGACATTTGATCATAAAAGTGGAAAAGATTTTTAAAAATAAATCATCCTACCAAAAAATGTCCCTACACTTATTATAGTGGGGGGAAAAAAAAAAGTCCAATGTAATTTGGTTAGAAAATAAATCTAAGTCAGGAAATCTTTTTCAGTTGACAATAGAAGTTCTAGTGAAAGCCTTAAGGTACACGCACACCACACACAGTTAAAAACCAGTAGTGCCACTTCATTGGGAGGACGCATGACCTTATTTTGGAGCAGGGAGGCAAATTGGGGTCTTCTACATCCCAGACACACTTGGCCAAGACACAGGTGTCTCTGTCTCTCAGAAGACAGATGATTAGCGTCTGGTGGATCTACCACACGGCTGCAGTACCACTACTCTGTTAGTCTTGTGCCACCTCTCTGCTCAAGGGACTATTTTGTTAGGCAATTCTTTAGAAATGCATTTCGTAACTGATGGAGGTGGTAGATAACTGGAGAAGACATCAAGTACCAAACCTGTTTCTGACCATATAATTCTACATGCTATGTTCTGCTTAGACTACAGGAAGCAATTGCAGATGTATTTAAAACAGTATGCATTTCTTTCACTTGTCTTCTTAATTCATAGTCATCTCTCCTGCCACTGTTAACAATATTATGACTTTAAACATATTTTACAGCCAAATAACATTAAAGTGTGGCAATTAGGGCCTTTTAACACTCGCAGTCTGATTTGTGAAACAGGATTTTAAGTAACAAGCCATCTGTTGCTATCAATTCTAATTGTTGCACTAATTATGTATTTTTAATGGTGATCCTAATTTAGATCACATTTTATCACCAGGAAATAAAAGACACTGTTTGTTTTCATCGTTTTACTGAGATACCAGGAATATTTTCCTCTGTTCTAGTACAGAAACAAAAATCAGTTTCTGCTGAAAGTGTACTTTTGTACTTGGTAGGAGTTTGCACATGGCAGAAGCAAAACAAAATCATGTCGATAAACCCGATTCATCTTTGGGCCTCTGTTTCTAGAAAGCACTTTTCTACTATTTGTGTTAAACAACTCCTGTGCTTATAGAGACACAAATAACCCCTAAGCCATGACATATAGACAAAATTATCTATAGATATTGCAGACTCCTTGCCATGCCTATATGAAGACCACAAATGGCCAGAGAACTCCACCTAGGTTAAGAAAACCCTTCGACATAAAGGAAAAGTTGCAGTTGCTCTGAATCATCTGTTTCCTCGTGGTGGGAGTAAATCAGAGCTGGTCACAAACAGAAAGACTCTTCAAGAAAATACCCCATAAACTCTCCTGTTTGCAAAGGGGCATGGTTTGGCTGAGCCAGTGAAGACCTCTTTGTCAGGAACCCAGCCCAGCCTGATCTGAAATCAGACACAGCCCTAAGTCAAAGTCCCTAAGAATCAGACTATGACAACCTCAGCACAATTTTTAGAGAAAAACATTATGCTAAGACCAGAGTGAAAAAATCTAAAAGAATAAGGGTAGAATATTGCTTCCTCTTAGAATTCATGAGAGTTAATGCATCCTAGAAAGAGTCTGTATTGTCTAAGTAATATGCTTTAACATAAATAGGTACGTATCTGCTTACTAAAAACCTCCACTTAGCCACCTTTGCTATACCGTTGCTCCTATAATGCGATGACAGAAATAGAAGCATATGAGCATAACACCTTATACAACCTAAAACCATTTAGCAATTTAAAACTCTGTCTTAATTGCATGACAATATCAAGGACGCATACGTTGGGTTTAGATAAAATCTACTTTACATTTCAACACTGAAATCTCAAGATAAACTTTGTCAAAACGAAGAGGCATTTCACCTTTGCTTCAGGCTATCAAAAAAAAAAAAAAAGCAGACAGAAAATTGAAATGAGAATGCCAGCGTGGACCTCGCTGCAATCTGAATTTGTCCCCATGTGAAGTCAGAGCAGAGGAATATGAAGAAGGCTTAAGCTCTTTCCAGATTTATATTCTTGACACCTCCCTTCATAAGCACACTATACAGCCTTCCTCAATCCATTCCATGAGCAGGAAATTCAATTTTCAGTAAAACAAACATTTTCCATATGAACATCAGGAGATAATGAAAATACTTAAGTTTATTAATAAATTAAATGTCCCCCTGAGAACTGCAGCAGATAATAAAGGAGATCATGTTCAAACAAATCACCAGATTCAAATAAATAGCTGTGCTTTTTTTTTCCCCCAGCTGGATGAGACAGCTCAGCTAAAATACATCTCATGCCTCTGCAAAACTCTCTGAAAATTATTTCTACAGAGAAAGATCGTCCTGTTTGATCATGTGAAGCAGCCTGAGCCCATCAGAAAACACAAAAATTACTGAGCAACTTTCGTATAAATTGCCAGCTTCAACTTTCAAGCTGAACTCTAGTTTCACCATTAAAAGTTATGATTTACTCATGCTGAGAGGTCTTTGAGATAAGCACGGGAAAACTCCGAAGGTATCTGAGCTACCACTCAGTGGTAACCATTGGGAAATGTTAGGTTTGAATGGCAGCTCTGCAGGCTCAAGCTTAAAATACAGCCTGAACAGCAGCATTTCAGGCAAGGGGCAGTGGGGAGAGAAGAAACCAAACCCTGTGAGGAGGTGGGCTGAAGATTTTTTTCCCCCTTCTATTCTTTTTAACGAGGATAAATTCAGCCAAAATTCAAATGCTAAGCAGGAGTGATTTAGAAACATTGCGTGTTTATTCGAATATTTGGAACAATTAAAATAATTGTTAACTTTTATTTTGCTTTATTCATATTTGCAGACAAAATAAATAAAGCATAACTATTTCTATATTTCTGTATTTAACTATACAGTCTTTGTGCCTCTCTTTTAGCATTATGTTTCATCTTTTTTTAATTTTCCTAATTGTCAGACAAGTACACAGACCAGGAGAAAAAAAACAAGGTTCCGTCAGTGCCTGTTATAAATTTTTTATTTTTTTTTTTTACATACCACACCCCACTGACAGTGTGTCCCTGATTTTTGCAGAAAAACAACATGAAAAAAACCACACCACCACAACCCGACAGCGAAATACAACTATAAACTTGAGCCAGACCAAAGACTAAAACAAGTATTAAAATCTCCACAATCACAACTTAACACTTCGTGTCCTCACCAGTTCTTTTATAACACTTCACACACACACACACACACACGCACGTACGTGTGCACCCCCTGGCAGACTGGCACATCCACTTTTTATACTGCCCAGGAGCTCCAGAGAAAAGAGACTAGGAAGCAGCAACTGTAAAATTTGCATTGCAGTGACTGAAATCAGTCGTGAGACGTTGTTTCTGCTGCAAGTACTGAAGTTGCACCAATTAAAGCTACCTTAGTAGCCATACTCTGTGTAGATGCTTAGGAGATATTCTGGTGATGGAGGCCAGAGAAGTAACAAGAAGAGAAGACCAGAAAAGTAAAGACAGAAACATCTTTATTGTAAAAAGCAATTTTGTAATGGATTGATAAAAACCAATGTAGAGTCTCATTGCTTTACAGTGTAACTCTATTAAGGACCAAATCCTCCATGGTTTATCCACGTTTCAAACCACACAGCAAACATTTCTGTTTTCTTATTGCAAATCTTAAACAGACATACTCATCACTTTGGCCGTACACCTCTGAGAAGAAATGAGTTAGTGCTTTCAGCAAAGCAGCAAGGGCAATGCCAGCAATGGCTCGCTGAAAACGTTCGTGTAATTTCTATCCCGCTTCCAACATCCTGCTTCCATGGGGTGAAGAGGGGAGGCGTACCCATCCACCATCCATCCATCCATCCACCCGTCTATCCCCAGTGCACTCCCAACACCACGCGTCTGCTGAGAGCAGCGCCAGGAGGCAGTTTGAAGATCAGTGCTTGGCAGTGTCAGAGAGCGGAGCATTCCCTGTTTCTCCCCCAAACCAGGCAGTAAGCTGAATTTGCGCTACTGTCTCCACAAGGCTTGTGGCAAAAGTAAAGGTGCAGTGCAACGTTTTCACTACCAACAAGTTCAGAGCGAGGCCTCCATGGCAGAACTGCCAGTGATGTAGGTAGGGGTGGCTTAAAGAGTTGCTGCCCAAAGCTGTCACTGGTCTGGGCCATTTCTGCGACAAGCAAACATTACCTCCATGAACCCTTTTTCTCTTATGGCTCTCCCTAATGGTTCAAGTTGATATTCTCTGCTGTGAAAGAATACTCAGTTCCAGGACGGCATGCCTTTAGAAAGCCTTGTCAAATAAACACTGAATTTTCTGATGGTCCTCAAAGCAAATCCATCTCTCTTGGGAGAATGTTACATTGGTTGAAGCACTGGAAAATTCGGGAATATATTTGCTTTGATGACAGATGAAACGTGAAAAATACTTCAGTAATAGGTAGTGTTACAAACAATACAGCTTTCAACAGTACAAAACAAACCAGCAGTACTCACACACCTATGAGATTTTTATCTTTTTTCTTTTCCCGTTATCTTGGCTTCTACAATAAACAGGTCATCTTTGACTAATTTTGCACTCTGGGAATACATAAACTATCCAAATTCAGGGTTCATAAATTTACAAGAATGAAATAAGAACTAAAGATTTTATCTTGAGGATTTCATACTGCTGAATTATAAAGCATCACGCCTTTCTTTCACTGTGCACTTCATTTCTGGATACATTTTTATGAACAGCTGAGTGTTGAAAATATTTCTGTATTTATTTAGTGATAAAGAGGCTGTTGTGCTTATTAAATATAATTTATTTAACATAACAAATGTATCTTGGTGCTGAAAGCATAAGCATTTACTCATACTGAAAAAGTAAACTGTATTCATAATTTCATGCTAAGATTTTCAAATCATAAATTAATGTGAATAAAGCTACATATTGTCAGCTAATTCAGAGTCACTGAATGGAATCAATACAGCTGAAAAATATCTTTGAAGGAGATCATAAAAGATATAATTTTGCATCCCTTTTTCAAAATGGATTTCTCATAGAGTTTCACAGATATTCATGGGGCTGCTCAGAATCATCTGAAGCAACACAGGCTTGGAAAATAGGAAGTACCCTGCTAGTATTGGCATGCATGAAGAGTTAATGCTTATTGCTGAATGATTACATGAGGACATCAATAGGTGAAGATTTCTAAATAACTAGACAAATGGATTCAGTGGGATCAACCAAATGCAAGAATTCCTCTTTCTCTGCGGGTTTATTTCCCTATTTCATTTTCTCTTTTTTTTTTTTCCATATGTATAAACAAAAAGCACTCTTTTCTGCTAGAGATATTTGGTTTTCTTCTCCATTGCAGCCAGGCAAGCCCCACTGGGACTCTACTGCATTGAAGGGATGAATGCCAAGATACCATGCCCTCTAGTGAGACTCCCAGCTTCTCCAGCTGCTGGAGTGATGCCTCATCAGGAATCCTGCACCACATGACCAGAGGATGCTGTAGTCTGAATGCAGACTAGAGGAGAGGCACAAATCTCTGAATAAAGCTGGCTCTCTACTGTAAGAGAAGCAACGTCGCAAGCTATTCCCCAAAATCAGCTACAAAAGGCAAGAGACACAAATGATAGCAGGAAAAACACTCCACAAACACATCATGAGCAAGCAGGGAATGAAATGAGAAGTAAATGTAATTGACAGACAACACCAAGAATGTGAAACCTTTATTTATTAATCAATATCAGCTTCAGCTTCCACCAGATATGTTAAAGATCGAATTTGCTGATAGCTACCATCAGTAGTGGACAAGAGCCAGGTTATAAAAGGGATAGAATTGACTAATGATTCTCGATTGATTACAAAGTGCTGACGAAATTCAGCCTACAACACTAAGAATTAGAAGAGTCAATCTCAGTTTTACATTTGAGAACTAGTAAAGGACAAGAGGGGTCCAGAAGATCAGAAAATCCCTTGGGCTACCCTTAAAATACAAGAAAAACTGGGTAAGAACAAGAAAATTATAGACCAGTTCAAAATTAATTCTTGCAAAAATACTGTCAAAAAAAACATTCTAAAAATAATTTGTAAGCACACAGAAGGAAAAAAAAAAGTTATTGGCTCTAGCAAGGACAAAATCTGTTCAACTATTCTCATCTCTTTCTGCAGGAGAGTTCAAGGATTTGGTAGAGGGGCAGAGGCAGTGGGAGAAAAGTACTTTGACTTTATCCAGGTTTTTTGGCATTTGTTTAATATAACATGCTTGTACAGTAAGATAGGGTAAAATAGTTGGAATGAAAACATTGCCCAGGAAAAGTCATCACGAGTTCACTGTCAAATGGGGGAACACACAGAAAGCAAGGCTTTTCAGGAATCTGTCCTGCTTCTGGTGCTATTCCACACGTTCTTGGATTTGGGTGGAAGAATACAAGCATTAAATTCACAAACTGAATGCAGCAGCAAGCATGTCAGACAACAGGCTCAATTAAAATTCAAACCAGAAAATAAACTGGGAGAAGGTACCTGGAAAAAGATGCAGTTTACGAAGGACAGAGACAAAATTCCACAGCCCACCCTGTGGAAGGAAGGGAGATACAGCGAATCACAATGTCATCACGAATCGAGAACATCAGGCTGCTAAAATACATACACACAAATAGAAACATAATTTTAAAGTGTGAAATAATTCTCCTACCATCCAGCTGAAGGCTTGCAAGCCTAGACTGGCACAATTTCCAGCCTGGCCACAGAAACTGATGGATGTGAATCAAGACGGGGTAGGACAGATGAGTGGTGGGAACGATCAGTGGTGCAGAATACATAACTGATGAGAACAGGCTGAAAGGATTTGGAAATTTTAGCCACAGAAGACTAAGCTCTCTTTGAAGATAAAGCCTTTAATAGTGGTTTCCAGATATGCAAGCATAAGAAATCAGAGTAGAGAAACTCTTTCGTTAAACTGTAGGGAGGAAAGTTTCATTGGATATTTAAAGCTTTTCAATAGTAAGAAAAAGTTTTCGGTGCTAAGGAAAATTAATACTGCAAGAGAGTCTGGAATCTGCATCACTGGATATTTTCAGCAGGAAGCTGGACAATTACCTATCAAAAATATGGTTCATCCTGCCTTTGAGCAAGGTCTCCGTTTCAAGTCCTGTTTTCTGCAATAGACTGACGTGATTTCACGTCAGGGCAGGGAACTGACAGACAGAACTGAGGATGTCCCTCATCTCTGGCTGAGCAAAAATGTCAGTGCATGAAATCAGTTCACTTGCAGTGACACATGAGAACATGCCCATTTCCCTGTCAATAGGATTGCCAAAGGGTCCTATTTCCCCTCCCTGAGAGAAGGATGGAAGCAGCGGAAACAGCTTACACACACCTAAATCCTCTTTATGCTAGATGCTAAGTAAGCAGCTTCTAGTTATAAGAAGCTACAAACAAAAGTTGCAAAGGTTTAAAAATAAATCTACAAAGCTGTTGCGAAGACAATGATTAAAAGTTTAGTAAAGATAGAGCTTTACTGTGATTATAATTCATATTTCTGGTAGCTGGTGAATTCTCCAGGTCATATGGCCGAGGTACTGTAGTGCTCTCCTTATCAATCCAATTGACACCGTTACCTCGTGCTTGTAAGGCTCATCTCCTCTCAAAAATCAATACCAGCAGACAGTTTCGACTCACTGCAATAGTCTTTGTGGTGGTTCACTGCTTCTTCTAGCAACGCCATGTCGTTGTTTGCTCTCCCTCTCCATGGCTTGGAAAACAAAATCAAAAAATAAGTCACTTTGTCAGCTATAAGCAGAAACAATGACACTCCTATTTCAAGTTGGAGATAATTCGCTGTTTTCTTGAGAAAATCATGAAGAAAAAAAAAAAACCACACATGAAGGGACCTTCTTAAAATGACTGCTTGCAAAATATCAGTTAAAGTATATTTCCAGTTCTTTTCTGCATCTCTTGTTGCCTCAAAATCATGACAGAAATGTTACTGAATCCGATGATTTTCCACTATGGATATTGCTTATGGGGTTAGAAAATTTGCTTTGAAAGTGCCTAGGCTGAGAAGCTGATACACTGTTTGCTTGTCAAACAGCTTGAAGAGCTAGACAATACCATTAGACGTGGTATTGAAATGATGAATGGATGGATGGATTATCCTCACCTGCTGTGTGTTTTTTGCTGGAGGCACTTTAGTAATACTTCCTGCTCCTTTCCGTTCTAACAAATTGCCTCCAAAATGTGCTGTCATCTAACTTAAAAACAAGACCCCCGAAACAGAAAAATAAAAATCACAGCAGTAAATGCAAGTACAAAGGTATACTGCATATTGCTTTGCTAGAAAATGTTTCTACTTGACTTTAGTTCAAAGTCACCTCTGAAATGTGAGGCATAACCCTTTTTTAAGGACCCGATGATGAACCTCTAAACACTTACAACTTTTATGACAGTTCACCGCTATTTCTAGCCTTACAAGTTTCTTTTGCCTGCTTCTACTCTCCTGTTCATTTCTTTTCCTAGACATGAGCAATTAACACTTTCCATTCAGTCTTGGAGTGTGATGTATTTTATTTCTTAAATTTTGATGTCGTTTTCTGTCCCTTAGAAACTGTATTTTGATATCTGAATGTCTTCACATGTGGGACTGCTCTTCTGTTGTGTTTCATCTTTTTTCAATTTTTGTTTTATTGGGTAGAGCAGAGGATAAATGTTAACAATTAAATAAAAAAATAATTTTAAAAAAATCACTGAAGAAAATGACTCCTTCATTATCTTCCTTAAGGTGTATGGAAAATAAGGAGGTGACTGGTGACAGCCAACATGCCTTCACTAAGGGCAAATCGTGCCTGACAAATTTGGTGGCCTTCTGCAATGGCATTACAGTGTTGGTGGATAAGGGAAAAGAAACTGGCATCCTCTACCTGGACTTGTGCAAGGCATCTGGCCCAAACTATGACACTGCACAACATCCTTGTCTCTAAATTGGAGAGACATGGATTTGACCAATGGACTGCTTGGTAGATAAGGAACTGGCTGTATGGTCACACTCAGAGTTGTCTTCAGTGGCTCAATGTCCAAGTAGAGACCAGTGGCATGCCTCGGGGTTTGGTACTGGGACTGATGCCATTTAACATCTTTGTCAACAACATGGACAGTGGGATTGAGTGCACCCTCAGAAAATTTGCTGACACCACCAAGCTGTGTGGAACAGTCAATATGCTGGTGGGAAGGGATGCCATCCAGAGGGACTTTGACAGGCTTTAGAGGTGGTCCCATGCGAACCTCGTGAAGTTCAACAAGGCCAAGTGAAAGATCCCGCACCTCGGTCATCGCAGTCCCAAGCACAAATGCAGGCTGGGCAGAGAATGGATGGAGAGCAGCCCTGAGGAGAAGGACTTGAGGGTGTTGGTTGATAAGAAGCTTAACATGAGCCAGCAATGTGCACTCACAGCCCAGAAAGCCAACCCCATCCTGGGCTGCATCAGAAGCAGCGTTGCCAGCAGGTCGAAGGAGGCGATTCTACCCCTCTACTCCACTCTCTTGAGACCCCACCTGGAGTACTGCAGCCAGCTCTGGAGCCCTCAGCACAGGAAGGACACAGACCTGTTGGAGCAGCTCCAGAGGAGGCCATGAAGATGATCAGAGGGCTGGAGCAAATCTCCTGTGGGGACAGGCTGAGAGAGTTGGGGTTGTTCAGCCTGGAGAAGAGAAGGCTCCAGGGAGACCTTAGAGCCCTTTCCAGTTGGATTAATCTTCATGACAGGGTTTAGCATCATTTATATATCTGCCAGGGTGAGAAAGTCTGGAAAGATGGGCAGAAGAGGAAAGGCTTATACAAGAAGTCTCAGAAACATAAAATTTTAGAGAGAGAAACTGGTATACTGTAACAACTTTGGAAGGGAAATCCTGGAATTACTACCTTTTAATGCAGCCCTGAAAAACTATTTTAAAAAGAAACCGAGCCCAACGGCCTATCAGGAGATCACGTTTCTGATTTCAGTTAAAGTTCCACAGAGCTAATAGGTACCTGTTTTATCATTAGTTAATGCAGTCCTCTATGTCATCATTACAACCTAAGATAATCAAATGTGGAAAGAATACTGAAACTAAAGGAGGCATAGATTTTAATATTCCCACCAGAGAGACATTTGGTCCTTTTTAACTGTAAAGTAGGTCATTATTCAAAGTTTGATTCAAAAATGGACTGAAGATGTGAGTCAATCTCTCTTTTGTCTAATTCACTCATCTCTGCCATTACCACTGTAAGGTTACCTTTAGTGAGGACTGAGCGGTCTACTGGGTTGCAGCCTAGTAATAGAATTATTCGCATATACTTCATTAACCCACGAGTCTGTAATGGATCTTATGCTATCATTATACATATAATAAAAGTTTGCTTCCTAAGTAACATCATACACTTATTTAAACCAGCTGGTTGTCTTTATATAGAAGTAATATTTCTCAGTCTAATAAATCATTTCCCTCTCTTATCCTTCAGTTACCTAAGGGCTCCAGTATATATTACAAAGTAGCAGACACTAAAGTATTTTAAAATAAAATCCACTGAGTTAAAAGTACAGTAGAAGAGCCAAAATAGTTTTTCACTCTGCAGAAATAATAGCAGCTCCAATTTCTTCCGCTTTTAGAAAAACACACTCTTAAAGCATAAGACCCCTTCCTTCACAAGATGAAATTTAAGTGCTGACATCTAAAAGGCTGCAGTCCCTCATACACTTCAGTTTAATCAGCATAATCCTCTGATATGGTGTGTGTCTGGGAGTTAGATATCTAATCTAGCATTTGCAGGAATTCTGAGGCAGGTCTTTCTAGAGGAAGATTCATCCCACATTAAAATAGATTTTGAAAAAAAGCCTTCCTGGATTTGTTTAGATGAAGAACCACAAAATCATTTCGGTTGGAAGGCAGCTCTTGAGAACATCTAGCCCACCCTCCCAGAACCACTTGAGTTCAGCGTGTCTCACCTACCCGTTTGCATCACATCCAGCAGCATCTTAGGACAGCCAGCACTGAGCAGCCTCATATCAGTTTCACATCAAACGCCTCTGGGATCCCCAAACCCCATCTACCCTATGACCCCAAGGCCTGGCCTGCTCCGAGTGTACTATTCCGCTCCTATAGAAGTCCAAGCCTCAAACACGGCACAGCTAAAGATCCACTCTTCACTTCCTCTGCTCTGTCCACAGTTTGACAAAATACTCTTTGGCTAGATATTTAGTATTTTGCGAGCATCAGACGAGTGAGGTGCTGGAACTTCTGTAGAAGGTTTTCAACCAAAAACCTTAATCAGATTTGAGATGGAAACTGAACCGCTCCAAC
Organism: Rhinoptilus africanus; assembly: GCA_013400135.1. Lineage (NCBI taxonomy): Eukaryota > Metazoa > Chordata > Aves > Charadriiformes > Glareolidae > Rhinoptilus > Rhinoptilus africanus. Next base: position 345,338 of record VXBO01009225.1, read on the forward strand.
TGGTAGTGTGAGGTGGCTGTGGCTACAACACATGAGATCTATAGATCTGTCATTAGTGACCCAAGCATTCCCTTCAACTCAGCAGTCCTCTTGTAATTGTATGCAAAACTGAACAGCTTCAGTGGAACTAAAAGACAAAAAGTTCTCCCTTTCTAGAACAAACTAAACCATGCTGGTTGGGAAAGGCTGGCTTGAACGTTGTCAGCCAAAAGAACATGTGGAGCAGAAGAGAGGAAAGAATACAAACTCCACAGCAATGCATGAATGAAAGAATGCACACGCACATCACCTGGATACTGAGGTCTGTAAAGGATCTTGGTGCAGAAATGCTGGAGAAGGCTCTGCTCCCAAAAATCTGAGGTAACTCCCTTCCATCCTCCAACTGGATGCCCAAAAAGGGCTACCACACATCTTGCATCAATTTTTCCTCCCTATTATTTAGCATATTAAACACCATCCTGTTGTCAGCATACTGACTGTTACGATTCACATCCTGTGGCATTGAACTGACCCCCACGCTCACTCACTGCCTAAGAAGCCTGGTCACCTTCCACAGAGCTTCAGAGTCCGTTTTACAAGCAATGCACCACTTAAACTTCGTTAGCAATGTTCAGCATTTTTGAGTCTCGTCCTACCCTTTTTCCCATTGTGCTGACTTCACTTTCCCCACAGAAATGAGAATTTATAGTGACAACATGGACACAATCCTCGTTAGTGAAGTGATATAGCTTCACTTAGAGGTATGTCTCGATCACTGTAATATTCTCTTATTACTCAGTAACCTGCAGTATACTTGTACTGATGTGATTGAAAATAAATGTTGCCTTTGCGCAATTAATCAGAAAACATTTAGTGAAAAAGACGTTCCAGGTACTAATTCTGAGCATTCTCTTTTGCACTTAATGCAAATAACAGAAACCCACTTGAGAAAAACGTTTACACCCTACTTGTCTTAATATATTACCCCTCGTCATTCCAAATCCCAGCACCAGCATCCATCAAGCTGATCGAGGGAAGATCACCGATTTCCCTGTGTTTCCCTCTCTGCATGCATGTTTCTACGCAATATAAGCATAAGTCAGCATACTTCAAAGCGAGGAAGGTGTTTTAACATACATATGTATAATTGCATATAATGGTATTGACTCACATTTCCTTCTTCCACAGTTTATGCTGACCACATTTATACAGAATGGAAATCTAAAATGGAAGGCTTAAACCTCTGTCTTGATTCTGTCCTTCGATAATGGGATTTCAGAGAATAAAAATCAGAAAAGATAAAGCCATTCCCTTTCACAGTACATCTTTTCCATATTATCTTCTTTTGGTCAGGACTAAACTCCGATTTGTAGCAAGGGAATTAGGAGAAAATATATTCTTAAGGGTCTGATTAAATATTTAATCAGGCTACGCGCACCTCTAACTCCCTGGACAGAGCTCAAGAGGCTGTGAACTCCACAGAGAGCTTAGAACATCAGGAACAAGATCAGTGTTAATTAGAGCAAGATATATAAACTTCTTCCAAAGCGTAAGACGTATGAGAAGGAATTCAATGCATAATTTTAAGAGACTGGTCGGGGGAATTGAGTCCACTTTTGTTAGTGTTTCCATTAGTAACAGAAACATTTATTCCGAGGTACAGCAACATCAGGCAGTAACTAAAATGTGCAAGAAGAAATTAAGAAACACTTCCATCTTGTAACATGCTGCCATAAGAAGCCGAGTAGTTGTTCTCCTACTGTTGGTGACTACTATAAGAATCTATTCATTGCAAAGAAATAGTATTTCTTTTCATAAAACAAATATAAGACATCACTGCAGTACTGCAGTTACTACAAAGATTTTTCACTCGGAGGTAAAGAGACATTTTTGTAGAGTAGCATTATCTCAGTACATGCTTAATAAGAAAATAGTCTGAAAAATTTGTTTAGATCAAAAATGCTTTTGGACAGGAAACTGCCCTTAAAAGGTCTTTTTCGTAGAAAATGAAGCACAGTAGGTGTGACTGGTAAAACACAGTTAAAGGCTAGATGATCTTAAAAAAAACCCAAAACTTAAATGCATATTTAACATCCTGAGCAATTTAATGTCAGTTTATTGACATAAAATACACTACAATATTATATTACAGAAAGTCTCGGCAATGATCAAATTTCAAGCTACACGTGATAGACCGGGAGAAGTCGCTAATCCTCTGCAAAGGGGTAAATATGGAGTAAAATAATAAACAGAGAAGAAAACCAGTTTGCATACAGTTGAGAGAACTTACACAAGGTGACCTGGTGGATGAGGAGCGGCATTAGAATGTAGAGCCGTCTATTTTATATACTTCATTAGCTATATATAGTTTTCCTTTATTGTCCTGGGGCTCACACACTCCTAAGCCAACACGGGGATGTGGAGAGAGCCACAACTCTGCGTTGTGCTGACTTTGAATAATTGCTGCACTGGTTGGCTACCAAGGAACTACAGAAAAATTACAGTAGTTGATAATCTCCCTTGTAACAATCTGTCTCGCCTCATAAAGTTTACATGTTCAAAAAAGGTTTTGGAGGGTAGGGCTCTTCTGGGAAAAGTGTCTAAACAAACATAGAAGCACTGCTGTTGGCAGCAAGAAGTAAATAAAATGGAGAGGCAGACGATGGAATGTACAATATTGAAGCTGATTTTTAAAAACTTCTGCTTGGATTCATCATCTTTCAGCAGCATAAAAACTCATCGTCTGAGCTGATATATACTATGAGTAGTTTTCTTTTTTTTTTTTTTTTGACCCATCCAAGGATTAGTTCAGTTACAAGAAGATAAGAATTTTCATTCAGAGTTTGAAAAATGATGTCAAAGAGAAGAGGGGATTAGTTGGGTTATAACTTATCCTGAATGAAGTCACAACTTGAAGTACAAATTCAAGCATTTAAGCTGCAACCCCATCAATGTGATATATTGTTAGTAGTGCTGATAACAGGATTTATAAGAGCTCCGCAGATCACCTCTGTGGTATAAATAAATAGAGATTCCAAATGGATATGCAATTCATGTGCTTGGTAGTTTTAACACTATTGACTGCCTCAAAGCTACGTCACTGGTTTGGGGTTCTTGAATCACTTTTCAAAGTGTCCGTAGAAAAAGACGGCCTTCATTTTTATTCACTGCAATTTAGTATGGTCCAGAGCACGTAAGTGCTGATTACCAAAAGAAAGAATGCATTTCTTTTTAGTGTGAAGTCCTAGTATTTTTTGTATATGACATTACTGATTAAAAACAATTTTATGAAAGTCACAGAAATTTTAACTTGCTATTTTACCCATATATTTTTTTGTGATTTAATAAAAATTGTAAAAGTTAGTTAAAATATCATTTATTTGTAATTATATATTAAATATAGTAAAATATACCTTGCACTCATTTATTTTTAAAAAAAACCCAACCCTGAAAGTATTTTGACAATATTTTTAATATTTAATAAATCTATGGATACTTTTCCTCCATGAGAAATATCAGTTCACCAACTTTGGCTGTTACTATAATCTAATCTCCAAGAGTTTATGTTTATCATTATCAGAACTGACAAGTCAAAATAACTTCATCAAGAAGACTTGTCACAAGCTTTCTGATGGTAACTTCTGGGAGAGGAGAAGGCCAAAGATTGAGACATGAAAACTGACTTTAAATTAGAGTTGAAATATCACAAACAGAGTCTTCATTACCTAGCAGTTACAATCCTATTCCAAAACAGATTGCTGAAGAGATAACCAGAGAACTTCTTAATTAAAATCTTATTGATGTACTGTATCTACAGAGATAATTAAATACAACACCGAGTTTTGCATACAAAAACATATTTATCTTGCCAAGGAAATAATTGAGAAAAATTACTTGGCAGCTAAGACTTGATGTAGATATTTTTGTCAATTGGCTTCTATTATCTGCATTACATGCCAAAGAGCTACAATGACTGCAGATTTATTTTTTTTTTTAAACTTACCAAGCAACAAAATACAGAATAGTAAAATAAATGTGCCTCTCTCAATAAATTAGTTCAAGGAAGGTAAGTTCAGCTGGACTGTGAAATGGTCTGGATAACTGACATTTTATGCACTGCCCACATTCATCAGCAGAAGCTGTAATATGTTTCCCTATTTTAAGCAATCAATGAACTACTAAATGTACTTTTCTATTTTTAACACACATTTCTCAAAAACTCCATGCAGACCTACCATTGCTGGAATGTACATAAGCCTCACAAAAGAACCTCTCACCATTTATAAACATTGAGCACTGGCAATATTTGTACTATTACTTCACATTTCATTTTCCCTGCTAGCCAGTAAAATAAAAGGGGAAAAGATACATTGTGGAATTTGCTGATGACACAAAGCTGGGAGGGGTGGCTGACACTCCGGAAGGCTGTGCTGCCATCCAGAGAGACCTGGACAGGCTGGAGAGCTGGGCAGAGAGGAACCTTATGAAATTCAATAAGGGCAAGTGTAGGGTGCTGCACCTGGGGAGGAATAACCCCCTGCACCAGGACAGGTTGGGAGCTGACCTGCTGGAGAGCAGCTCTGAGGAAAGGGACCTGGGAGTCCTGGTGGACAACAGGATGGCCATGAGCCAGCAATGTGCCCTGGTGGCCAAGAAGGCCAATGGCATCCTGGGGTGCATCAAGAAGAGTGTGGCCAACAGGTCGAGGGAGGTCATCCTCCCCCTCTACTCTGCCTTGGTNTCTTTCAATGCTCATTTTAAAGAGGTTGTTGCAGAAAAGTACAATAAAAGCACAATATCAGGAAGCACTGAAAACATTCAGCCCATGGAGTATTCATGTCTTAGTAGGAAAGACAAGTTTAGACGGAAACAGTATTCAACTACTGACTGCATGAGTATCTCACTTTAATTAACACCAAGATACAGCACATGGGAACATCTCAATATGGTTTTTATCACGTTTTGCTCTGAAGTCAGTCATACTCCAAGTTCAAATATCAGAGAATATCTCCTAACAACCCTATTATAATATCAAAGGTCCAGAAAACATAACCAAACAAATGTGGACTCGAAGAAAAGCTTATTCTTTTATTTTAACTAGGTAGGGATGCAGTGGTTGCTACATCAAGTAGTTTTTAAAGCACTGACATTCTGCCTCAATACTGTGAAAAAGTATTTAGATCTGTAGATAACATTACTGTGAATTTTACTGGACTCTTTCAAACATAGTCAAGGAGAAATCAAATCAAATACACTTATTCCTTCATGTAAGGGCTCACTGAGCCTTCATGGATTGTGACTACTTTTAACAAGTTAATAGTACACTTTAGAAGAAAAAAAAAAAGTATGAATTTACTGGTGCAAAGCAATTCACTCATTTAAATTTACAGCTGGAAAGTTCATTACCAAATAATTTTCAAGGCTTTAAAAATAAAAGACTCTCTTGAGAGCTGATTAGTGATGCTAGCAAAATGATTTTCTTAGAAATATTTCTATCCAGTAGTGTAATCTGAAAGTCCATTATATCCAGAATAAAGAAGCATACAATATGACAGACAAGACATGTAGACAGAGGTGCCTTTTCCTGCAGACTTTGTTTTGCCTCTGTCCTCAGCCTCTACAATTACAATGCTATGTGTTACATTACCTATTCAAATGCTGTAAGAGCAACCTAATTGCAAACAGTTTCCCACATCCACTCATGATCAGGATAACAAAGTGGTTATATAAAATCCTTAAATATCCATTGGAGCAGTATCACGGTTGGAAATGTATTCTCCAGGTTTTTCAAATAAACAGTCATACTACATATTTAAGTGTTCAGTGCGGAGCTAGAAATCATCAACAGAAGCAACTAAGATCAGTTACTCCCTCTGAATACTCTATTTTGCAATTATTAGAACTGCCACATTTGTGGAAACAATGAAAAAAACTAGAATATTCTACCTCAGTGCCACTCAAAAAGGAAAAAAATAGGGTATTTTAATCTACTCTACGTTACAATGAAGTAAAGATTTAATGACATCAAAAGAACAACTATTTTTCAAAATTGAGATTACTTCAATGATCTTGATATGTATATGCAGAACTGGGATCTGGAGATGAGCGAAACACAAACACATAGTCTCATAGGGAAGGGAAAGCATGAGGTGACCTGAGGAAATAAACCAAAACCAGGAAAGCATCTGAGGAAAAACCCACTACATCACAAGCACAAGAAAGGAGGTAATACTGACATAAAAAAAGCTGGAGAAAACGAGACCAGCAAAATTATTCATACAAATCATCACAGGAGAGAAATATCAAGAGACTCCATTTAAATCCTCCCGAACATGAAAGATCAGAAGAAGGCTGGAGGAAATCACAGATGATCAAGTTAATATTTTCACAGCCTCAAATTATAAACTTTGGCAATGGTCATTTTAAAAGATGCACAAAGGAAAATGTTGCAAAAGGTGAACATGGAAAGGATGCAGACTGCTTAACATCCATACTATGTAGGTACGAAAATACAAATGACACTCATCCCAGAGCATGCCTGATCCTGAACTGTTTTAAATGGATAGTGAAAATCACAGATATATCTGGGACCATTAATCTCATGCTAAGCTGTAATAGCTTTTATAAGTACAGAGATCTATTTCATGGGGTACAACAATAATCCTTGGTTTTCCAGGAAAAATAGACAGTGCATTCATCCTACTCTTCCTAACTTCTGGAGACCCAACTAGACTGCAAAGGTAATTCAACTAAGGCTTCAGCCTGGACAGACTAAGAGTAAATAAGACTCCAAGAACTTGGAGCATTCTCTGGAAGTTAAAAAAAAAAGTGTTAAGAGACTTTGTCTACATTCATGCATTTCTTCTACAAGATTCAAGCCAAACAGCTATTAGATGCCTGGACCTGAAGACAAAACAGGTAAATAAACTGTTTCCAATTTTTCAAAAGATCTGATGGAATTTGGTTGGCTTACCTTGATGAAGAAAGACCATTATTAACCACTCTACATACCCCTGGTCTACAAAGTGACGTCTTTTCTATTTTTCCAACCATTTCAAACCAAAGTGGATGTACCGTATGCTGTCCACCGTGATACTGCAGCAGCATTAAATGAGGCACTGGTGTTTCTAATCATGTTTCTCTGTGGTGACTCCAATCCAGATGCTATATTCCAAAGATCTACTAATTTATTTTTTTTAAAAATTTATCTTAAATTGATGAAAGGCATTATCAGAACAACAAACTTTAGTAATATTGTTCTCAGTAGAGTGGAGAGGTCAGGAACTGTGCTGAAACACATTTAAAAATCCTAGCAGAAAACCTTGAAAAAAACAGGGAAATAGTTTGTTCAGGGACTTTGAGATAAATTTGAGGAGGGATTAGTATGGTCACTTTGGAGTGAAATGGATTTAAGTGAAGTCGTCTCTAACACCATGGAATAAGTACCTAAACGCTATTGGGAAATAGTAAATGAAATAGTGAATGAAAATAAAACAAAATTTAAGAAGAAAATATAACAAAGGGTAAGGGAGACAAGAGAATGAGGTAATGAGCAGAAAAAGTTGATATGCTGATTCAAGCACTCATATATATGTGTGTACTAGTACACACAGTCTAGCCGATATGTTTATTTGGAGCAAGCCAAACAAGTCTGTGACATCAAATTCAGTAAAGATTAGTAAGCTTTGGGCACAGAACATATGCATACCCCAGAAAGACTGAATTCACTGAGTACACACTCCATGATGCTCACACACGCATTTTTCCGAGAAAAAAATGAGAACATTTTATGATCTACAGCACACCTGATGCTTTAAAAATCTCCCACAGACTGTGAACCCTCAGAAATTATTCTTTCCTCTGCTGTTGTGATTTATGAGCTTTCTTCGCATATGTATTTGGTGCAACTACATATTAGAAATCAGACACCAGGCTCATGTAGGTTTTTACCAGCGGCAATTTCATTAAGCTGGACCATGGTCACAGATTTCTTTATGCCACCTCAACAAGGCATAAGCCCTATCTAAACTTTTTGCCCACACCCCAAGAGAAGGAATTAATACAGTATGAAAATGGCCAAATGTGAAAGACTAATCATATTCATAAATTAAACGTACCTTGGAGCTATTTAAATATTTTTTCCCCCTACAACAGAAGTTGTAACATAGCTAAGTACACCAAAACTATGCAAGATTCATTTTTGCAGGCAATGGAAATAGCATTGGGCGGAAATGTAGACAGATTGTCCAATAAAAATGGATATTTTGCAAAACTATATGCATGTGGAGAAAAATCTAATGCGGGACAAAAGAGATAAAATGATTGTGTATTTTTCATGTCTTTCATCTTAAGGAACACAGCCTTCTTGGTTTGCCGAATTTTGTTAAAGAACTAACGATGAATTGTGCCTAAAAATCCATGTGAGTGATTTGCCTTCTTTTCACAGAGAGCTGCTGAGTGCCTGGCAGCAATTTGTGGGTAATAGACTAGAGATGCCTATTTCTGTAAATTATTTCCTTACTGATCTTTTGTTTCGCAATTTGACTAATGCTGCTGCTTTCATCTTCCAGTCTCTGCAGTAGTTTTTGTAAAACCTGGCATAAGTCAGGTGAGCCTAGCTTTTCCATGCATTTTGATGGTGCATGCCCTGGGAATTGAAGAACAGAAGTGGTATTTGGTTTATGAAATTACTTTCACAAAGACTAGACTCAGTAAAGCAAGGTCTTCCAATACACACTGACAATGTGGAAATCTGTTCTCAAAGAAGGTTTATCTGTTGAGTACCCCGTTCATTCTACTATTGGAATTCTATTGAAAATCCCTAGAAAACAGTAAGTATAACAAAGTTCTGTTGGTTTGGGGGAGTAGGAGGGCAGGGAGGCTGTGAATTCATAGACTTATAAATGTAATAAGTATTAGAAATTTTTTTAAACTTACACAAGACAGTTATGAAGAAGTTAAGTCCTTGAGAGCCCAAAAGAAAGGAAGAATATAATAGCAATTTTGTTGGAAGAATTTATACTATTTTCTGTTGTTCTTTGTAAATACCGTAGAGAGTCAAACATTAACTCAATTCAGGTAATAACATTCTGTGCTTTTTCATCAGCCCACCTTGAAGTTGATTTCATATGCCTGTATTAGTAATTTTCACTCACTGTTCTAATTGAACTGGTTTTTCCCCCATCAAGTTTCTCTATTCTGAACCCTGTATTTTTAGAAAATATTTATTCTATGAATGAGGAAAAAAAGTAATCTTGAAAAGTTATTACTATACATAAGCTATTTATCTACTGTCATTTGTTTTCACAGCTTTAGCATTCGTTTTGAATTCTCTCTTTGGAATTTCATGAAGGGTTAGGAGAGAGAGCTGCAAAAAAAAGGAAAATCAGGTAAGCAGAGTGCTAGAGATAATTACTTGTGGTTTATTTAGGCTTCTGTGATCTCCAGTGCTCCATGTCCTCCTGGATCCAGCAGGAGCACACACGAGATCAGAAATAGCACTTATAACAAAAGCCTTTCCAAGCCGTTTTTTCTGGTCCCAACGGTACCTCTCAGTGTTAGAGCACATTCTTCATTCCAAGCATCAGCAATATTTAGAGACTCACCAGCAGTTCACCCCAAGGAGTCTCCAGCTGGAAAAAAAAGCTTATTGTTTCCTTATGAACTTTTCATTGCTTATACTCTGTATTAATAATTGATAAATCTCAAGACTTTACGCTAAACTTCCAGTTCTAGTTTCAGCACATTTCTTTTCTTAGTCCTCCTAGAATTTTAATCTGAGCTTTCTGACTGTTTGCTGTATCAAAACGGGCCTTAATACAACTCTTGGAATTACAGTAACTGAAATTTTAGTTAATCTTACATTTCCTATTCTTGACAGTCACTAGCTATTTATGGCTTCCAGTTTTAAAATGCCTATACATAAACTATGTGATGGATATTTGGGAGGATGACCACCTTATGGATTCAATATCCTATCAAGCAAACTTTGCACAAAAAGACCTAAAAAGCACACTCAGCACATGTCTCTGCCAATTTTACAGATAAGAATTTGGTAACTTTAAACTTTTAATTGAAATTATTAATCTCACCCTTAAAAATTGTTCTGGTATCAAATTCTCATTTTGGCTTGTGTTCCCATGTTTTTAAGTTGAGCAAATTGGGAAAAAACATACAGGAAAAAGTAATCCACTAAGTAGACAATACATTTTTCCCATGCCAGAGAGGATGTCGAGTTACACCAGGCAATAGTTATCAAAGCATTCATTCATTCATATGGATTTTAAATTCCCACAATGCGCTTAGTTTGTTTCACGGAAAATAAGTTTATCTCTTCCCACACCTTGGTAGCTAGCAACTTCTGCAGACCGGTACAAAGGGAAGGTGGAGTCAGTGGCCAAGTTTCAATGTATGATCCAATACCTCTACAGATAACCCACGTCTCTAGGAATATCAGTACTCAAAAACTCTTCCGCACTGGCACTTTATCCTCTAATGAAACACAAGACTCCAGACATCTGGAATCCTGGATGACATGCCTGTTGTCCATAGAAAAATAAACTAGATGATGTTTTTAATCCCTGTCTCTGCTTTCTTACTAAAACTGTGCATATGCTGGAGGGGGGAGGTAGGTACAGGGAGTGGATATGTCCTCTGAGACCAACAAAACCCAAGCGCCAGCTTCAACCAGGCTGTGAGAACAGAGAGAAAAAGAACAGAAAATAAAATACCTAAATAAAGTCAAGATAGCTTCAGGTTCCTAGAGCTTAATGAAATTCACTTCTGAATCCTGAGGTTATTGCCTTCAACAAACTCACAGAGAAGAGTCTAAAGAGGATTTGAGAGGTTTCATTAGTCCACAAAAGGACAGAGAAAGATTCACTGACAAGACTCTCTTTAGTGGAGAAAATATTGCCAATTGCCTAAGCAGTTTGAAGAGAAGTTACAAGTAACAGCCACCACCAATTTTGAGGGGGGAATAAGTGGGCAAAGGTGCTGGGTTAGGGACAGTTCAGGGTACACCTAACTGAAAGTGTGAATAAGGAGCCCAGGATCCCGAGAGATTCCTCTGAGTCTCCAAAGCAATGGCTGATTCCCTGGAAGGGCCATTTCTTCTTAAAGAGAGATTCTTACTCAGACATACAAAACAAGCTGTTAAAAACTAGTCTTAATGAATAACACCACTGAGGTCAAAGCAGCCTGATTTCCTGACCCAAGGGGACAGCAGCAACAGGTGGGGGCTATCTTTACATCTGCAAGATTTTTGATGCATTCACACATGATATTTCCATAGGTGATGAGGGCAACAACTGCACGAATCTCCTTTTAAACAGGCACACTCATCTGATAAAAAAGTTCTTCAATCATTAGGTATTCAGTTATCTGCAAGGACATACAGAGAGAATTGATTTGATGCACTTTTGGTCCAAACACCATTAAATATTTTTATTATTATTTAGATCATACATTATATATTCAGACTTGATAATCTGTTGATTTGAAAAATTATCCCAGGCTGAAACAACTGAAAGTAATTTTGGAATGCAGAATTAGAAATGAAACGTGATGTTGACAAACCAGAAAAAGCGCTCTGGAAAAATGATTCAGTGGAACACTTTCCTTTGCACTTGCCACAGGAAATAACAATCCATTGCATAAATCCAAGACATGGAAATACGGAACAATTTCATAGACAAAGTATCCTCCTTGCTGGGTGGAGACCTGTACCTAAACAGAAGGATCCTACCTCTTCTTTCTGATACAGTACTTAGTAGTGTGGGTGGTAACAGTGAGATTATATGGCAACATGTGAAAATCAATACTGAAATCCAAGGAAGAGCAATTTAAAAAACACCACGTATTAACCATGACCAGGAATTGGCTCAGAGCATCCTTCCTAGCCTTTCATGTTGCTCTCTACACTCGCATTTTTATCTTACACAACGTATTTTGTTATCACACTTGAGCCGCCTTCTGGTTTGTGAAGGGACTTCGTGTTTCAGAGGTTAGTATTCCTTTTGAAAATAGAGAGAGTTTACATGATGCTGATGCAAGCTGGCGATTACATGTGTCAACCAAGTCTGTGAAGGTCTACTGAAAATGTCAGATGGACTTAAAAACTAAAAACAAAACCCAGCCCTTCAGCTATTCAGGTGGCTGTACGTTGAAATCACTATTAAGATTGAGCTCCACAGTGTTAGAAGAGTGTGTCTGCAGTAAGTAAGTAATCACAAGCCAGTGGTTCCCAGGACTATTGCTCTAGTTTCAGAAGAAAATTAGTTCTGTTCAGTTTTGATATTTCTTCGTAATCTCTGCAAAATTTTATACACTTTTTTGACAATAAAGTTTGACAAGATCCCATCATATACTACCAATAAACTCTGAATTCACCCTGAACTTAGACACATCCCATCCAATCTCACTTAAAATAACAACTCACAAATACAGTAGATATGAAATATATATAAACTAAACAACTGTCTCATTCATGTTGCTTCAGCCTGGAATCCCTCTCACCTTGACAACTTTGACAGAGTATCTTTTATCAACTGCTTGGAAAAGACAAGATAAAGTAAAACAAATCTTTGGGTTAGAAGGTCCGAGCAACTGATGAAGGATATCATAAGATATAGCTACTTCCTAGAGGTTCACTATTCCATATTCATTTAGGAGTAATTTTGCCTGGGTAAGTGAACATGGATCAATTTGTCTGATGAGGGAAATATCTTTAGGGAAAAAAATGGTAGATTTCTGTCAGGGGAAAGAGAGCATCTTTTAAAATTATACTGCTGGCTGCTCAAGGACAAGTGAATGAGCGAGTTGAACCTTTATGGGGACTGACAGAAGATAACACTGTTTATACTTAGAGCACTTATTTTTCTTTTGAGGAACCTGAGTCCTTTTTTCTACTGTACATTTTTCTGCCACCCATACACCAAAACCACAGCTGAGTTTGACGAACTGTATTAATTCATGTAATATTGAACACACAGCACCAGAATATTGCAATGCAAGAGTGTTGTGACACATCACAAGCACAGCCACAACGATGTTAAGGGGGGAAAAGAAAAAAAATGAAAAACAACACATCTGGACAGAGGGAATATATCCAGGAATGCTAAATGCTATCTGTCTAAGTAGCATTCTTTCCATTCTACGCCCCCCATCTTTTTATTTTATTTTATTTTATTGAAATGCTGAATGATAGCCACAACTGCTACATCCTGAGGAACTCCAAGGAATAAGAAAAGCCAAACTGCACTGAGTTAAAAGCAGAGAAATTATGGGTATTTAGGTTTCATTCAGGAAAACAAAAGATCCTGCAGGAGCTTGGAAGTCCTGAGTCTAGATGATTATACTATTTTAACACATCATTTTGATGGCAAAAGTAGCTAACAAACTACAGCAAAGGACCTGTAAATCACAATAGACTCTACCATTTTCTGCTCTCTGAAGAATTAGCAGATAATTAGTAAGGCAAATTAAAACACTTTCAAAAAGAAACGTTGTCAAAGAAAAACATGGCTACATTTTACAGATTTCAACATCTTACGATTTCTGAACATTTATGCAGCAAAACTACCACAAAACCAGTTTGCAACAGAAAAGCAGCTGCTCAGGCAGTTTCACATCAGTATTAGGAGTTCAAAGTAGAGGGAATCTTTTCAGTTTTTTCAGTGTCTTGTCAAGGAAAGGAACATCACAGACCTCTGTCAAAACAGCAGAGTATCCGAGCAGGGGTGCAGGACCAAAGGACAGCAGGAAGAAAGGCAGGATTCAGTTTGGTTGATATTATGTGCAACCACAGCAAGAGAGAGTGCACCTGTCTGCCTGACCATTTCAACAGCAAGGCATTAAGGTACATCCAGTATTTCAAACAAAAAAAAACCTCTAAGAACTCCCTTCTTTACTAGGAAGAAAGAAGTAGCAATGACCACCTTGCAAGAAGGGCAGTATGCACACTCTTACGTCGCTGTGGAAAGGTAACAAAACAGAAAATAATTCTATCAGGAGATTTTATGTCCTGTACACCTGCATAGACTGCTTTTTCTACATTTAGAACCCAACTCTGTCATGTTTTATACTCAAATATTCACAGGGAGTACCTATTATCGATAAATCTGAATGAGAAGTTTTAGATTGACAAGGTCTTACATTTACAGAGTGTTTCCAAGTCACAAACTACCCCAGTTCAGGCGTGGGTGAAAGAAAGGAGAAGGTACAGAGTTATTAAAAACAACAATAGTAATAATGTCTACAGCAAAATAGGCCCAGGGAAAAAATCCTAGTGCAACAAAACCAGTCAGATTAAAAATACAGTCATTTTTTGTCTTCTGTTTTTCCTCATAAGGCAAATTCTTGCAAGCAGAGCAATTACAGCAACCTTTCTATTTTGGAAATTGAGGATTATTAGCTCATTCATTTCCTAAAATTTAAAGTCATGATAGTTAGAAAAGTTCATCCAGATCAAACCCTCCTGAAATATAAACAAACTTAAAACTTATAAAATTCAATCTGTTGGTACAAAATATTCCAGAGAAAAGGGAAATGCAAACATTTTTTATAACCAGTGGTATACTGAAGTAAATGCAACCTAGCCATATCACAAGCAAAAGCTTTAAGATGTTACTGAGAACTCGTGAAGTACCATCTCTTTTCCAAGTTTGAGACTTTTAGACATTTTTTTTTTAATACTACCACACATATTTGTACCTCTCAACACAGAAAGCATCTCTGTTCTCAAGTACACGGGCACAAAACCTACCCAGAAAAACTGAAGCGATTGCCCTTGCATCGCAACAGCCTTTCTCCATGGCCAAGTACAGCACCACGATTACTGAACGTTTCCTCCTTTCTCACATGAATGTCAGACAATCCAGGAAAGAATTTATATACAGCCATACATATTCATCACTTTCAGCTACAGGTGATGAGCCAAGCATCACCACCCATTAGCAAAAATCCCAATCTCAGCATTTCATCATTATTATTGTTAGATACCATCACACCAAAACTTTTTTAACCACATCTAGGGTGATTTCAACGTCTGTGCAAGGACTATGCTCACTCACCCACAGCCTGCCTCAAAAGGCTGGAAATGAACTGCATTTCCTTAGCCACATTTCCTCAAAGAACAATAAAATTGTGGGATATAGATTTGAGAATATGAACAGAAGCACATTTTAATGTAATTTTTCTCATCAGGCTGATTTTGTACATAAAGAAATACTGAAATTTGTGTTTGTGTGCTGTTTTGTATACAGGGACACATAAATGTTTATGCTTCAATCTAAAACAGTCTATTGCAGAAAGAAAAGTCAATTCTTTATCTCTTGTAGTATAAATGCGATAAATTGCTTGGTTATAACCTGTCATTCAACTGCTTGGAAAAGTATAATAAGATTTTGTGCCAGTATATTTTGTTACAGAACTCTAACAACAAATACACTTTGTCTGATGTCCCCTAACAGTTCTGAAACTTGTTTCTTCTCTCCTGTTTGTGTTACTATACCATCATTTATCCAAAGTTTCTACCTCTTCAATAAGCAGTATTTTAAGACCTTTTGTTAAAGAAAGTCTTTCTGTATTCAAGTGCTTTTAAAAACTAATTCATCCTGCCTTTCTTCCATAAGTAGTTGGAAAGCGTGGTTTCATCACGAGTTTTCCATCATTTGAAATCTAATAAGTTATTGAATTCAGGCTAAACAAAGGTCAGACAATGACTCATTGCTTTTGATCTGGGAAATGTTGCTTTTTGACATATTCTGTAATTGTTAACAGCTTTTTGACATAAGTGATCAGAGTATGAAGAATTGATGGCCATGTTTCTAGTGGTTTAGGATTCATTTGTCAATAGTCCCCAGAGTTTCAATGAATATATTATCCAATGTTTTTTGTACTTAGTCCACAGTTCTGCAAACCAATGTTGCATTGCTTTATTTCATTGCATCTTTTATGTACTGTATAACCTCTTCCTGATTTTCATTGCTTATTATGAGGTGGTAATAAGAGGCTATAAAAACAAACTTTCTAGTACAGAGCTCCCAGCTCTGGGCAGTTTATTGAATCAGAGCAGATTTTAATCTGCAGAAAATCTCCAAATGGCTCTGTAGGTGGAGGGTGTGGAAACGTAACATTAACAGCAGGGGTAAAGCTCTTCTTAGTATTCCTCCTAAATAAAGACGACCAAACTAAGGCAAGACTGATTGCCCACTTTCACAGCCTCTCCTCAAAACGTAAGCTTGAGAGATGTTCCACAAATTTATAGAATGGATTCTGCACTTGCTGCTTTTTATTCCATAGCTTCATCTCAAGTCAATTTCTCTGTGCATGCTGGAACAATGAACCACAAACCTGGCCTACTTTCAGGTCCCGCACCACACTTCTGCTAAGGGCCAGTAGATGCAAATGCCTCGCACCTTAGATTCTCAGCAGAATGATGCCTGAGTACCCTGTAAATTAAGCTCATTTTATCTGCACTTACTCAATAGACCTGAAATGGAAGTAGTGAAATAAAAGGAAGATAACCCTGACTTTTAAGGTTTTAGCTCAACATTGCTGCCAATTTCCCAGATAACAAGTGTGCTTTGAAAAACAGCAAATCAAAGACTACTTTCCTGCCCACCTGTAGTCCTCGCAAGACCCTCAACCTCAAACTTTCCATGATAAAATACCTACCACCGTAATAATATCACAGCAAAACACCAAGAGACCGAACAGCCCTTGCATCTCAAGAACTGCACTTGGCAGATTATCACAGTGTCATATTAATTTGCTACATTTTTAAAGTTTAAAGAATCCTAATATGAATTGCTGCAAAAGAGCAACCTTTAAATGCCAGGGAGGTTTACACTAGTAGAAGCGAGCAGTCCCCTCTGCCAGTGTACAAGCTCCTTCAAGAAGGAAAGAACTCTACTTTTAAAATGTGCTTAATCCTGATTATGAGGGATTATCTTTTAGAAAACTATCAGCTGAGGCAACAAAGGAAGAAATATGAAGGGGAAAAAAAATAGAGCACCAGTCTATTACTACTTTAAGGTGGGGGGAAAATGTTCCTTGGTTAAAATCATGAGTGTCCACGGATTGTGAGCTCACTAAACAAATGGAATAAGCAAATGTATTACTTCTACCTTATGGAGAAACTTCTCTAGTATCAGTCTTTATGCTTTATTCAACATGGCACTAGATTTTTGCAGTTTTTTGCTTTAGTACTTCAAAAAGATAGTCTATTGCATCATTCCTTTAAATGCCATCATACAAAGCTTAAGTGACGAAACACTCTTTCGCTTTTCTCAGTGTGACCTCATAGCCTACAGTGCCAGACTTAGAGATGTCTAAATCATTGAGTCATGTGGAAGAATATTTAGTGCAAGAAGCCTTACAGTACCTCAGGTTACCTTTTACTCATCGCTTTATAGCCTGTTTTGCACATCCTTNTTTTCAGAGATTACATGAACAATTTTGTGAAAGTAAAGGCTTATTAAAACTCAGGAGGTCTACATTTAATTCCAAGTTCACTGGGGGGGATTATGCTGTGGTGATGATCTTCTGATCCTTCAGGCTTTTTCTTCTTTCTTCATGACCATATTCTTCACAGACTTACCTCCCCGTCCTTGTTATTTCCAGCCATACTCTGCCAGCTTCTTCTCAAATTTTCCATCTGCTGTTATTCTCTTGCTGTTCTGCCCTGACTGGTGCCTGAGCACTGCCCTTTACCACCCGTTCTCAGTCCTCCTCTTTCCTGAACAACTACGATTTTTTTTCCTGTCTTTATATTTTCCCCTCACACACCTGAGTCCCGCTCATTTGAGTCACCCTGCTCTCCTTTTGCTTTCTGGGACTAATTTGACATGTCCTGGGAATCAAGAAACTTCATGGAACCAGAAAAAAACACCTAGGTATTCTGGACTTTTAAAGCTTTTAAAGACATTTTCTCTATAACCTATTTTTAAAGTAAAATGAACACACAAAACCCCACATACAATCTATAAATAGGCTGCATAATTTTTTTAAGCTAATCAGAAAGAAAAGAATACTGACAGACTTACGTTTTTAGACTTTAAGAAACTAATTGGATGACAACCTTACTTTAAAAAAATTAGAGGCTGAGTTGTGAGAAAATGAAGCTCTCATTGCACTTGCAGGTAGTAAAGTCGGCAGAAACATAATTCAATGCAACAGGAGCACTGCTTCGGGGAAAATTCTTTATTATCTCATCACTAATATAAAGCTGCATTATTACAAATATAAGTAGCTGTACTTAAGTCATCCCCTGGTTTCTAGACAGAGCAGATCTAATCCTTAGCTTGAGGGTTTTTCATAGTCCTTCACTACAAATATTAATTTAAATATTTTCTGTGGTCAGTTCTAGCTAAGAAGATGAAAAACTCATTCCCTCTACCATCTCCTGTCCCTTCCTATTCCCATTTTTCTTCCCTTCATATCTCCTCTTTGTCTCACATACACTCAAAACCCTAATTTATAAGCCTTAACTTACACAGCTTTCTCAAAAGAAAAAAATCATATACATATATATGTCAAATGTATATAAATAGATATAGACCCAAAACAACCAGAAAAGATCCCACTTAATCATGACATCCCTACATCGATGCATACCCCACTGGTTTTGTGAAGAGGATGTGTTTGTAACACGTACTCAATAGAAGAGCTAGAGCAACAGATGACGCTGAACACAAATAAAATCTTTAGAAAACTTCCCTTCCAACTTCTCAAAAGACTCTACTTACCACGCACAACTGAAACCACCATCACCCACAAACTTTGACCAAACTGGGACAAAATTTTGACAAAAAACAGCAAATTGTTCACATAGCACAAGGACAACCTGCTTTCCAAAAAACTGTCGATCACTGTTCTAAGCTAGTTTCTTTTTCCTTCAGGGCTGTTTCAGCTAAACCTTCATTTAAAAAAAAAAAAAAAAACAGAAAACAAAAAAACAACCAAACAAAAAACCTCACCACCACAACAAAACCCCACAAAACCAAACAAATAAAAACATCCAAAAAGAAAAAAAAACACAACAAAAGAACCAGCTTCTTTTCAGTAGTGTCCAGTGACAGGACCAGGGGCAGGGGACACAAACTGAAACACAGGGGACCATCTGCACATGTCCATCTGAACATCAGGAAACACTTTTTTTTTACTGTGAAGGAGACTAAACCCTGGCACAGGTTGCCCAGAGAGCTGTGGAGTCTCCATCCTTGGAAATATCCAAAAGCTGTCTGGACACAGTCCTGGGCAATGGTCAGCCTGATCCAGGTGACCCTGCCTGAGCTGGGAGGCTGTACCAGACCACCTCCAGAGGTCCCTTCCAGCTTCATCTATCCCGTGATTGCTACTCTCCACAATACTATAAAAAATATTTCTAATTCATTTTGGTCATAAAAACACAAAGCTATGTTTTCCCTATAATTTTAGTCATCATTGAAATACTTTTCATCAAGACATTATCCAAAAGGATTTTGCAACTCTAGGAAGAGCATGGATTTTCTTCCTCCCATCCTAAACTATAAACCAAAATAATCCTGTAGCAACAACAAGAATTTTGGGGGAAAAAGAATCATTCCAAAGTACATATACCAGTATGGAAAACTTCAGTCTTTAGCACTAGTGTATGTTTCAACTAAAGACTAGATCCAAATGCTTTAGTAAAGGATTTTGCAGAGGTTAAACCAATTTATATAAGCAGCTAATTTGCCAAGACACAAAACCAAATAAAGACCAGAAAGAAATACCAACAATCCACAACACTTGAATACGATAAAAAGCACAGAGTAGTCTCAAATTTGTGATACAGCAGACCTATCAGCATGTCATTTCTATCACTGGCTTTCTACTTGTTTCAGAGATGTTCTACTCAGTATATTTTCTTCTACAGGTATACTGTGTACATGTACACATTAATTAGGTACAGAGATTAGGGATCCATTTTATAGGTTGCTAATCCTTAACATTTTTGTTTCATAACTCTTGTGAAGGGATATAAAGAATTACTTACATGGGCAAATTAACACCAAAGGACATAGAAAAGACAGGAAAGGTAAAATAAAACCAACTCTGGCTGCCTAGCTGTTCTAAAATACAATACTTATGAAAATCATTTGGAATTCGAAAGATAAAAATCACACTGAAATTAAATATAGTTAGGTTAGATAAACAACTATCTATAGTACAAACACAGAGAAAGAAAGTAGGATAGCATTCTACCTCCCTCTGCTGGACTAGATACACTATACTAATAACACCATAATTGTAAAGTGTTTTCCTTCATCAGATTTTTAGGCAGACTGGACAATTTCTTTTAACATTTTTTTTTCTTTTCCCTAAAAGAACATCTGAAAAAAACTTTAAATAACTCCTGGAAACCATTTTTCTGAATGAAATCCTAAAACTGAAGGAAAGTCAAACACCAAAAACAGATTTTATGCAACTGTTCAAAGCTTACAGTCAAATTTTCTTATAAACTGTTTCTAGAAATAAGTACTAACAGGACACTAACTGCTGTTTTTATTGTTCTCCCTGTCAAATTTATGCATTTTTTCCCCTTGCATCTACTAGACAAGCTGTATCATAGACAAAAACTGAAAAATTTAGTAGGAGATGGAAGTCACCAGTTCTTAAGACCGTTACATAACTGACAATATAAAATATATATTTCAGTACATGAAAAGACTTTCAAAAAACTCAAAAACAACAAGAAAACTTCCATTTTTTTACATTGTAAACCAATCCTCATCAGCAACCTAGATCATGGCTTTTTCTTCTCCTTCCTCTCTCAGGAATGAAATAATCATTTTCCCTCGTGAGTGTGTATTTTCCAACACAAATCCAATCTGACTGCAGCTTCTTTGAGGACTTTTTCTCTAGGTGAAATCTTTATCCCTAAACCACTGAAAAGACAATGTTGCTCTCCATAACTGTCAATTACTGTATGTTGCTAATTTAGATAATTGCTTATAGTGAAACTGCTTAGGGACAAACAGACAATGCAGATCCAAATTGCCATCTCAGGGGATAAAAATGTTAAAGGAGTCCTATGATGCTTAGTCAACTTTAGCATTTCACTTAAATCAAGCTCTACTTGTTTGGGGGTACTTCAAGACTACAGGATGATTAGCACAGATGGAAAGATATCAGCAACAAAATAGTCTGGTCCTTTAGAAATTATTGAAACTATAGAGGTTTTAGCTTTGGAATAACTGTCGAGGAAGCTTTAATGTTCAGTAATGGAGAACCTGATCCCATTGAGCCTCTAATAGTTAAACAATGAAATCGCGCACAACAGCACAACAGACTTCAGAAAACACATCCTCCCCAAGTACACTGTGATGTCTTGCAACACACTTGGGATTGTTCAGCCTGGAGAAGCGAAGGCTCTGAGGAGACCTTAGAGTCCCTTCCAGTACTTAAAGGGGGCCTGCAGGGAAGATGGGGACAAACGTTTTAGCAGGGTCTGTAGTGATAGGAAAAAAAGATAGTGGCTTTAAACTAAAAGAGGGTAGGTTTAGACTAGATACAAGGAAGAGATTTTCTCAATGAGGGTGGTGAGACACTGGCACAGGTTGCCCAGAGAGGTGATAGATGCCCCATCCCTGGAAACATTTCAGGTCATGCTGAACGGGGCTCTGAGCAACCTGATCTAGTTGAAGATGTCCCTGCTCACTGCAGGGGGGTTGGACTAGATGGCCTTTAAAGGTTCCTTCCAACCCAACACATTCTATGATTCTATGAAAAAGAGAGAGAACTATAAGGGGAGGACATAAAAATGATACACTATTGAGGTTTCTCACCATCCCTTTTTAGAATTCTTCACTGCTTCTCATCCTATTTTCCTGCAGATAAGAATAAAATATTTTAAAAGTTTTATGGGGAAAAATAATTAAGTATGTGTGTGCATTTATAGAAACACCTATACCTGGAGAGGAAGGGAGTATGTCTAGCTTTTTTACTAGACCTAACTACTGCTAATAATCTATGAATTTAAAACAGCCAGCTGAACTCCAGTTATGCTCTATTATTCAGAAGAGTTTGGTAGAAAAACCCTGCACTTTCACTGAAGCATTTACAATCCACAATGTTCCCTAAATGCCCAACGGAAGTGAATGAGGATGGCAGAAAAACAGATCACTGTGTTGTACCTTTGGGTAAGTACCTTCAAATACTAGTAAATCATCAAGGTTTTTCCAAACATAACTAATTAAATAAGACCCACTAAGATCCTTCATCATGTGACTGAATTCCTCTCTGTGTCTATGGACATAATATCCATGTCTAATTACACAGAATACAAAGCTGCTCTCTGAACTGATAGTGTGAAATGGTGCTGCATAAGATTCAAACCTTACAAACTCAAAAGAGCAGTGAGTTTGATTTACAGAAACACCACAGCAGTGGACACTAACTCTACTACATTTTTAACAGCAACTGAGTAACTCTTCCATACTTTTGAAAGATCTGAATAATCAATGAGAATGAAATCTTCTCTTTCCTTCTCCAAGGTCATATCTCCTACAACTACAATTGAAATGAACTGCATTGCTTTTAAATCAGTACTTACCTTCCATTTTAATTATTTACTTAAAAGAAAAAAAAAAAAAGGTTTGAGCCTCCTGTTCTGTCTTCCACAGTTTCCCATCAAAAGTTTTATCCATTACAGGCTCCCAGGAGTATTCCCTGAATAAATTATAATTCTTAACTTACAAAGATGGCATGTCTCTAAAATGGGGTCAATAGGGAGGATTTTCAGACAGGACTAACCTGGTTGCTATTGTGGCAGTTCAGTTTGAAGAGAGAAATTGCAATTAACTTGTTGAACATGAGACTGAGTTCATGGTGCTGGACATAGCTTTACTAAGAAAAAACTAGAACAATGTTTGGAAGGTTTGTTTTTTCCAAGTGAAATCATTTGAATAAAAAACAATGTCCCGTGCAACTCATTGTTGACGAGTTTCTGGACTTTTCTTATACACAAATATGGATCATTACAAACTGCAGCAGGTATACCTTCCTAAACTTGAAATAAAACAGAAGTGATTCAGTTTTCTAAAGTGACCTACTCCATCAGCTTGCAATCTCGTTTCAAGGTGAAGTCAGACATCTGTCACAAATAAGCAATGTAAAAAAAGAGCTGTATCATAATGACATCTACATAACAACCCTCAAGAACGGATAGCACATTGCCCCTATGTCACCAGCAGAGCCAAGAACGAACAGATATGGCATTTCTGTAGCTCAGAAGTCATTAAGGATATTAATTGTTCAGAAAATGTCTTCTAGGTTTAAACATGTATACACTACTGTGTAGTTATGAAGTACAGCCTGGCAGACGTGGGTGATGTCTAACAGGAAATTCTCCAAGTGTTTTGAGACTTTTCTGTCATCTGCCCCTGTAAGATTCAAGTCAAAGAGGAAGAGGTCAAATCGCACACAGATTGAAATAAGTAACAAAAACATATGACAGCAAATAAAGTTACATTATTCATATTAAAATTCAGCCAGTTACCGGCCTGAAATACACTTCAAAAAACCCGATATATATTCTAATAAATATAGTCTATTAACATGATTTCCATGTGGGTTTAATTCATGCACAAGCATACACCAACTTCTCTAGCTCCACAGCTTCCCTAAAACAACACATCGACTCCCTGTCTGGACAGAGTGCTCACACCACCTAAAGTTAGGAGATGTTAACTTACTGGCAGTGTACTAAGCTAACTACCAATATTTAATCCGGAAAAGTTTCATCTGGGTAATACTATCACAAGGAAAATTTATTTTGCACTGTTTTTTTAATTTTTTGTTTGTTTGTTTGTTGTTTCTTTCCTTTTTGAAACAACTGGGATTAAAAAGCAAGAATTGAGGATGTAGAGATAACCGTTACAAAATTAATTGCATCAGAAAAACATTATACATTTCTGGTCTATTTTTACTTTCCAGGTTTTCCTACCAGAATCCTAGGATTATGCAACTCCTGGAAACTCGTCCCGCCACAGAAATGTTTCTGAGTGCCACCTCGCTGCCTCACATCTTGATCAAATGCATTGTACTCATTTAGTAAGTAGAAGATCCTGAATCAAAGCCCGAATCAAATGTTGTACCACAATAGCTGGGGAGGGGAAAAAGAGGGGGAAAAAACCCCACTCACACAAGATAACAGCCTTGCCTCTGGGGAGAAGCTCAGAACACTTCACTGACGATAAAAAGGAAATCATTTCATCACCTCTTTACTCATAAGAGGGCTGAAATTGTCACAGTTCTTCTTCATCAAATGAATATTTCCTTTCTTCTCACTCTCTTTTACTCATAGTTTTGGCGGTGACATTCCCATCAGTTCTAGGCACTGAGGAGTAAAAAAAAGCATCATCTCTTTCATAAACAACAGCAATCTATTCTCTGTGGAGTGATACTTGTCCATGAAAGAACCATTCCTAATTGTTTCATCCCCTGTTAGACATAGAAAACTTCTGGCAGCAGCTGAAGTCTAACACTGACAGACAGACCCTCCCTGCTCTATGAAAGGCGTCCAGACCTAAGAGTATTACTGTCCGGGCCTCGCAACCTCTTTAGCTTCCTGGCACAATTTATTGCTATGTTGCAAAGTACAAATGGCTGCCAGCAAGCCAGAACTGGATGCAAACAACGTCTCAAGACCTAATGAGAATGTCCTTGCAGACCCAGGAAAGGGAGGGACTGACCTCTTTTTGGTAATCAATACAGCTACAGAAAACAGACAGTATCCAAAGTTATACAATGCACAGCGGGTCCGAGCAGAACCACCTCAATAAAGAGGCTTTGGTAGCTGCAGAAACTGGAGTACAAAGATTGGGGGGGAAAAAAATAAAAATCCAAAACCAAAAAGACAGGTGAAGACAACTTAAGTGCAGCCAAAGAAAGAGTAGAGGGTCAAGCCTGCTTGAGCACAGGATTTGCTGGGCTGGAAAGCCTGGGGGATTTCTGAGCAAAGTAACTCAGAGATCCCGAGGAACAGTACCCCCATACATTTTCAATTATAAAACCAAAATTCAATTTAACATACCAGGTTCATTCCATAGACTGTTCATTTCACAGTAAATTTATACTAAGTTTGTGAGACTGCTTCCAACTGTAGAGGACACATGGAAACAAAAGTTTTCATGGACTATTGAAGTCTTCAGAGAGCCCCAACTCAACCTACAGCTACTCGGGTGCTCTATATAAATATTATACCTGCACAGAAATGGAGACTGTATGCTTCAAACATTTCACTGTATGCTGGTGATCAGAAAACAGGTCTAAGGCTCATGCAAGTTCTTAGAATTCGACATTCCTAATCAGGAAGAAAATCCAAGAATGTGGAATATTTTAATAGACCTGGATTTGTGAAACACTTCGGTCTGGAAAAAGTAAATATTCTTCTGCCAGAACATTTGTATTTCTAAATGAAAAATTCCTCTCTAGACAGCTGGAGACACTTCATTGTCTTATATGATTTGTTCATTTGTTTTGTTTCACTGGGTTGAAGAACAGTCATAGCCTGGAAGTGCAAAGACAGACTCAGTTTGTCTTTGGTTTAAACCAAAAGGCAGCAGTACTCTTTCCCACACAATACTTAACAACTAATTTACAAAATACATATCCATTGGACACAGGATGTGGAAAACATAAAAGATATCTGAAAGATCCATAGATTCATGGATACAAATGTGTAGGAGGTTATTATGCACCACAGTTGGCCTTCCACCATCAACTCGGAAGAGTCCTAATCCACTAAATGCCGGAAAGAACAAGGATATGCTAATAGTAGGATAATTCAAAAATACCATCTTTCTTCACAGTTTCCCTGAGCATCTACTATTTGTCACTGTCCTACAAAGACATACATGAGAAGATTATTTGTACTGTATGGTTCCCAGCTTCACAGTCAAGAGGAGGATAATGACTACAAGGTGATGAGGAAAATCAAAGTCAGAAAAATCTTACAAGCATGACCGTAATACTATGTTAATGTAACAACAACTATACAAATTTAACTGTACAAAATTAACAGAAACTGTTTTTCTCAAATGTAAACATTTCTCTCTTGCCATGGCCTGTTCTATTATTCCTCGTCTCAGCAGTAGCAACAGAGGAGCCAGAATAAGAAATAAGCATCCTCTTGCCGGCATGCAAGGCTGCCAGAGCCAACACTTGCACTACAGGAGCATATGGCCCTGTTCCGATGAACCCCTTGAAATCTGGGCTCCCCGCAGCAGAAGTGCGAGAAGCACAGCTACATGACTTGCTGAGGAGTCTGATGTGAGTATATTCTTTGGCCAGTGAACAGAGCCACCAAACATTTGTCACTGTCACAGCCCGTATTCTGTGTACGAGGAAGAAAGCAAACGAATAGACTATGAAGGTTGGCTCTGAACTTATACTCCTGAATACAGGCAGTAGAAACTAGTTGTATGAAGGAGAGGAGAAGATAAAGCCTTGGCTGCACAGCAGAGATTAGAAGACAGTACTAAAGTTAAAAAAAAAAAAAGAAAAAGAAACAGAAAAAGGGGGGATGAAGGGTTCCCATTTCATTATTTACTTGAAATTCCAGATTAAATCCTTGCTACAAGTGCTGGCAAGCTCAAAAAATAAGATTTCCCTTTCATATTGTTATCAAATACAGTGAATTTAAATAAAGCATACTTGTGCTATATGTTAATTTTTTTTAAATATTCGTGATTATTTGATGTGTGAAAATACTTTGGCTTGCATTTTTCACCCCTAAAGTGAAAGAGAAGAAAGATGTATTCTTTAAAAATACAATGATTTTCAGAAGAATAATGAATTGTGTCTAGCACAGCCTGTTTTTCCTTTTAATGATATTGAGGCATTAAGCTTTTCTGTTAAAAGAAGACAAAGTTATTAGGATCAAAACATTTTCCAATAACATGCTTTTTGCTACTTCTGTCTTCAAAA
Organism: Rhinoptilus africanus; assembly: GCA_013400135.1. NCBI lineage: Eukaryota > Metazoa > Chordata > Aves > Charadriiformes > Glareolidae > Rhinoptilus > Rhinoptilus africanus. The sequence continues at coordinate 372,272 of VXBO01009225.1, forward strand.
CACTTCACTGTTTTAACAAAGTAAACTTTTATTTGAAAAGCAAGTTTTCCCTTTGTTAAACTAATTCTGCATGTTCAACATAAAATGTTATTTTAATAAGCAGATATGTTATAGTGGCCTCTCAATAAAAGACCTATTCTTGCTATGAGTGCTGTGTTCGGTTCTGGGCCCCTCTGTACAAGAGGGACATTGAGTGATGGAGTGTGTCCAGAGGAGAGCTGCCAAGCTGGTGAGGGGTCTGGAGACCAAGTCATATGAGCAGAGGCTGAGGGAACGGGGCATGTTTAGTTTGGAGAAGAAAAGGCTGAGGGGAGACCTCATTGCCCTCGAGAACTACCTGAAAGGAGGGTGAAGAAAGGCGAACATTGGCCTCTTCTCCCAATCCCAAGTGAATAATGACGGGACCGGAGGAAATGGTCTGGACTTGCAGCAGGGGAGGTTTAGATTAGATATTAGGAAGAATTCCTTTCCTGAAAGAGTGGTCAGGCACTGGAACAGCCTGCCCAGGGAGGTGGTGGAGTCCCCATCCCTAGAGGTATTTAAGAAATGGATAGATTTGGCACCTTAGGGCATGCTCTAGTGGCAGAGATTGTAGGGGGGGGTGGTTTATGAGTATATGGTTGGACTCGATGATCTCAAAGGTCCTTTCCAACCACGAATATTCAATGATCCTATGATTCTATTTGTCCTAAGAAAAGTTTAGCCTACAAATTAAGAAAAGTTAGGTGATTATTTTATGGGTAAAGCTTTCAGTAGCACGTGTTTTCAGGTTTTATTTTTCTTTTTAAAATGTGATGTTATTTAGACAGAGATCTGGAACAGAGAACTCATTTGCTTTGCAAAGTAAAAGTCCTCCTGGAGAGAAAGGAGTGGGATTTTTTAAATATTAATCTTTGTATAAATATGTATTTCTACATCGTTCAGAAATTAAAATTGAACAGCATCCCCCTTGTTGCTATGACACTCCTTTGACGAATGTTACACAGGAAGAGGAGCACAACTGAAGACAAATAATATCATTTTCGCTGCAAAAGTTGATTTTGAAAATATCTGAGCACAAGCATCAACTTATGGGGAGCACTGCTTATGTTTGAAAGGCCTGTGGGAATAAAACGTTCAAAAAGGTGAAGTTACGTGTTCAGTTAAGCACTGCTATGAAATGCTAGTTGTGTAAGGAAGACTACTTCATGCTTATCTAGAGGAGATGCGAAAAGTCTGGCATGCTGGGAAGCAACGGAGCAGGGGCATATGAAGAACTTGCTTCTATGACATTAAACAGCTGTGCTGAAGTTGCTCCTTTCACCATGGTGCAACAGAGCTCTTGGCCCCAATGTAAGAGAAACTTCCAAAATCTGAGACAATCAAGCTGATTGCGTTCTTCCAGCCTTCATTTACCAAGCTAGTTTTAGTTCCCTTATTCACTTCACTTACTGTCCACTTACATAGTGCTAAGCTACTGATGAAGTGAGTGGACAATAATGCTGTAAAGACTAATTAGTAAGTGCTGAGCTTTCAAGGAAGGCACTCCAGAATTTTACATTTATTGCTTATTTAATCTTTGTATTTGTTCACAGAAAGTGGCACTAATAAGCAAAAAGCATGGTATCGCTAGTACAAGCACACACAGATGTTTGCTTTCCTCAATTAACGCAAATATTTTCATTGTACGTATGTGCATGACATTTAATAGTGCTTGTTGTTCACCGTGTTTAGCAGGTTTCAGATTATGACCATTAACCTTGGAAGAATATGATCCAATTACAAAATTACATAGAGTATTTGACAGTAAATATTGCTTAAATAGTACTAACATTAAAAAGGTTTCTGTTTCGGGAGGATTAAAAAAAGCAAGACTCAAAAATCGACTAGGTTTAATCTTTAACAGCACTGGAACTGTGCAAACACTCGATGTTTGGCTTTTCCCGCTATACTATCTTGCTATGTCATTGATTAGACCAAAAATTATTTTATCAAGATACATTGTTTTGGTAAATCTATTTCAACCTCACAAAGGAAAGAAATGAAATTTCATGTTGGAGTAAATAAAAAGTGAGTGATAGCAGCAAGATGATGGCAGACCATATTCAGGTCTGCTCACAGAAAATGAAGCAATACCTGCTTCCGCTGTTCCATAACTTATCCTGATGGGATCAACACAAATCTAGGGTTTGCTTCTATTAGTCGTTGCGTGATATATACAAGATGAAACCCTATTTTATTCTTCTTTGTATATTTTATACTTTGAGTATATAAAAATATTCTACAGCATTAAGAATCATAAAAAATAACATTTCTTGCCCATTTATTTTTGTCTATATAACATTTGTAATCAGAAACAGATTGCTATGCTTTTGGTTTCCTCTGAAATATTTCACAGTACCTGCTTTGTATCACAAATAAAAAATACATAGATAATATTTCTATATATTGAGCATAAAGAATAAACTAAGATGGATAAATCCTAAAAATATTGTATTTTTGGTTTAAAAATAAGAAAAAATGTGAACAGGGTCAACTAAAGAAAGCCAGTATTTGCAACCTCCACTAGCACTATAATTTCAAAAAGTTTAACAGCAATCTAGCAATCGTCTTCCAAAAAATACACACAAAACAAGTTTGTTTAACAACAATTCTGATGTTTCAGGAATACACAACCACAGTTTTTATCTACAGAAACGGTAAGTTAAAAAGATAAACAAACCTAGACAGATGTCAATATGTAGGAATATTTCCAGCGTGATGTAGTAATATTTGGTTCTTTTTATTCCAGCAGTACCAAGGCAGAAGAGGGTAAACAGCAAATAAAGTATATGCACAACTCTTCACTACTACCAACACATGGTTAGGTTCACATCTTAGAACAGCTCAAAGCTTACAATGCACCAAACTGAAATCAGTTCCCACATCAGAAAGCTTGTATTAGACATACTACCAAGCTTTTCCTATATATTTCTTAACGGGAAACCTTGAAGGTAAGGAGCAAGAATGA
>VXBO01009225.1:375276-386317 GCA_013400135.1 Rhinoptilus africanus
GAGCAAGAATGAAGAAATCCTCCTCAAAATTTCTGGATGAAGGTGTAAGAGCAGACCAGGAGGAGACAGTTGGCCTGTGAGTGGCAAAAAATGGTCAAAGTGTCTGAATGCTGGGATTGAGAACAGATGGAGCCTGCAGCCATCCACAAAATACAGAACAGAATCCTACTCAAAGATGGTAAACAAAAGCTTCCAACTCTCATTATGGACCATTGGCCAGTGAAAAGAAATTAAGAAGGTCAAAAAGTTAATGAGTTTTTAATATTTGGGAAGAAAAATATTTCCTGGCACCAGCTGAAGGAATTATGAACTCTAGGAAACAAAAAAAAAGTCTATTTGTATTCCCTTTGAATGTTTCCTGTAGTATGTTGTTTTACCACTGTTTCTATTTTCTTATATATACAAACACTGAAATATTAATAAATAAAAAACCAGTGGTAGATCATGTGAAGAAATGATGAGAAGAGGAAAGAGAAAAAAGAAAAATATCCCCAAGCAAATCAGACTAGGCTATTAGAAAAAGAAAAGGTGTGCTAACAATCCAATCAAAACCTGTAGATCTCTTTGCAAGGTTGGTTTTTGGTTTTTTTTTTTAAGATGTTGACAGAAACACATCTCACGATAGGAGACTTTGGCTCAAATGAATTATTTTTCTACATTAGGAAGATATGCCAAGCCGCCTACTTTGATGGGTTTTGATCCCTACTGAATCAAGCAAGTTCCCCTATTAAATTCAAAGACTTTCAAATGTCCTTGTAAATTAGAGATGTACTTCAATGCTTCCAACAGTAAGAAAATAATCTTTTTTTGCCACATCTTTTTTCTACAAAAATGACACATTTTCTGTAGGAAAGAGAGCTTTGCTGTAATCATGGAAGATGTTCTTAGGGTAGCTACTATCTGACCTTCCTGTCACATTGGAAATAAAATGACATTGCTTTTTCCCTTTTCAGAGAAATATGGCAGTCATTATAAAGCCTTTTCCAGCAATGCTAATAGGAATAATGTCAAAGGTACTAAAAATATAAAGTAAATAAATAAATAAAACCCAGAACTTAACTTTAGTTACTGTATTGTTGTCACTGTAGAACCATGGCACTGTGATTCATATACTTACAAAATAACATATTTGTGAAAATATTCCTAAATAAAGTATTACAAGTAGATGAGTAAGTAATGTATGCCACAGTTTTCCAACTCACTATCATTTACTTCTACTTAAAGGATATTTTCTTGCTGCCAGCATGAATGAGGTATTAGCAAAGACTGATTTACAGTCAGTCCCACAAAATAACGATCTTTGGCTCTTTATTTTCACTTATCTGGAAAAGTACATGGGTCCTTTAAGTATTAAGAAAAAAGTTGGTCTTATTGAGGGAAGACAACAGGTATCCATTGAAAGAAGACGACTTAAGGCTTGAAGGAGGACTTTGAGTAGAGAAGCCTGTGAGAGAAGACTTGTTCCTCCAAGGTATCAGAGTTCTTGGGGTTATTCTTTGCTTCTATTATTGAGCCATAACTAGCCAAAGACCCTGTTTGTACCCATCCCAGAGAAGTAAAAAAAGACTTATTTGATTTTTCCTTCCCCTTGTTTGTCAGTGGTGGTACATCAGTTTATTTACCAAGGTTTCAGACCAGGAGACAAGCATATGTGATCCACAGACAACACTATTCAACCAAGCTATTCAGCTAGTACATTTGTTAAGTATAACATTCATAATTATCATCACCATAAATTCAGCTAACTACAAACACAAATGCTGTCTTTTAAGGCTATGCTCATTAATACAATTAATTGCTGTCTGAAAGGTCTTTAATTGCTTGACTGCTGCCAATGGTTACAAGAGAGTACTTGACTGGTCTTTCATCCTTCACAACTAATGTTGTCATCTTGCATTTCATAATCCTTAAATAAATCTTATATTATTACTGCTGGAGACAGTAATATTTCAAAACACTGGTTTTTTTGCAGGGATTTCAGGGAAAGCTTTTTAAGTTTTTCTCATTTCATATCATCTAGAAGTTGAATTTAGAGCTTTTCCCTCCTACAAATATTTAAGCATATATATAAGCAAGTTTTGCCTTTCTCTTTTCTACCATTCATTACCAATATATTCAAAGATAAATATACAAATCCTTTCAGTGAACTAACAAGTAATTCATTAGGCAACATTCTATTACTCCAGATTTTCAAATGTTTTTTTTCATGTACACAGCTTACTATTTACTTCCTGAAAATACATTGGACAGAAAATATTTAGAAAATATTTATGAAAATATTTAGAACAGAATATTCTGCTTACCTATTTGATAGAATCATAGAATTGTCAGGATTGTAAGGGACCTTAAAGATCATCTAGTTCCACCCTCCTGCCCTGGGCAGGGACACCTCCCACTAGACCAGGTTGCTCAGAGCCCCATCCAGCCTGGCCTTAAGAACTTCCAGGGATGGGGCTTCCACCACCTCTCTGGGCAACCTGTTCCAGTGTCTCATCACCCTCATGGTGAAGAACTTCTTCCTCACATCCATTCTGAATCGACCAATCTCTAGTTTTAATCCATTCCCCTAGTCCTAACCATTACCCGAAATCCTAAAACGTCCATCACCAGCTTTCTTGAGCTTAAGATACTGGCAGGCCACAATAAGGTCCCCTAGGAATTTATATATCTTGCTTAATTTTCTTTTACTTTGGTAAAGCTTAGGAGTTCTCAAAAAGCCTAAAACTCATCAATGGTACTGCTAGTTCTCTTAAAGACATGATGAGTCGTCTGCGTCCCATAAACACTGTTCAAAAACATCAATGTAATAGCTAGGTGGAACATAAACGCATTTACTTTGATTGAAAACAATCAATAAATCTTTAAATTTTGTGTTGATTCATCCAACCAGTGTCTTATGGATCCTTACATTGCCCTGAAAGGCGTAATTGACATACAGGACACAATGTTTCTTACATGTATGTGTATATTTCAAGGGATTTCTATATTTAAGATAAAAGAATGAATGTGGTCAGGCACCAAGTTCAGATCAATCAACAAGAGTGTGGAATCCTGGTATTGATCTGGGGGATGTCTGAAAGGGAACAAGACGCTGCAATACCTTTCTGTCTGCACAACTAGAGTAGTGCGACAAGGCACAGCGCTCTCTACGCTGCGGTAAACACACTGGCTGTTACACAAATCATCTTGGACTTCTTTGACCGCACATTGGAAGCTAAACATTCCCATAAGAATCGCAAGAGTTACAAGGGCTATAGTGGCTATGAATGCATAGTCTTTTAGCAGAGTTTCCCCCAAAAAATTGTCTAACTCACAGAAGGGATTTGAATGACTGCCCTTACCTCAAGCAAATATCCTGACCACTGAACTGTTAGAAATGGGAATGAAAAAGATCACCAATCTCTTCTCCAAGTTTGTCTTTTAAAGGGCAGTAAGAGCATTCAAACATTCTAGAGAATCAGGCCTGAAAAGGTAAAGTACCAAATATTTCCAGGATCAGAAAAAAAATCCGTCTCTTTCCCTTTGGTGTTTCAGCATAATTTAAAGATGGCCAGAGTCATCATCTGGTGTTAGTTTAGGCTGATTTAAATGGCATTATCACAAGGCAAGAACAAGCCTACTTATTCTATTTTACTGCTCTTAGACTTCAGAATCCGAACTACATCTGATAAAAGCATGAAACATCAAGGGCAGAGTGCAGCAACAGGGGAGGATGCAGCAAAGTAGCACACAAAGTGAAGAAATAAAGTGTGTTTCAATATCCACACATTCTCATTCCCAGAGACAAAGAAAGGGCAAAAATAGAGAGAGAGAAACAAAGAAAGATTTTGTAAACAATATTTTAAACAAATAAACAAATGAACAAGAGAAAAAAAACAGAGAGTGGAAAGTTACATCAAGGTACTGTGAGGAAAGATTGAACTTTATTGGCAGAATCATGGTTTATACAAGGTCAAGCAAGGTCCACTATATTCTAAAAATCAGGCTTTGTCCTACTTATGTAATGAATCTGGTTCTGGGGTGTTATAAACTGATATTTTAGAAGACCATTTATTATCTAGCATAAGCTGGCTTTTATTAATTTTCTCCCCAGTTCAGGCCAGAAAGGAGAATTACAGAAGTCAGCTTAGCCTTTATGCATAAAACAGGAGGCAAAAACTTAAGCCTTTGCTTTTATTTGAAACTTACCCAAACATAATTCTATTGTTTTCTGAGGAATATTAAATTCTGCCTACATTAAACCGTTATGCTAATGAAACTATTCCATCCTCCAACTGCAAGTAAACTAAAGTTAGAATAAATCATAGGTTTTATACACTTCAGAAATAACTAAAAGGAGCAAGAATCAAATAAAGACTGCAGCTGCTCTGGGGGTTAAAAAAATGAACTGAAGGAAATATTTATTTTTAATAAAGCCAAAGATGAATTTTTCGGTTTTACTTTTAAGCTATAGGCATTGCAAAATGTTAGACTGTATAGAGACTCCAATAAATAAGGCAGAAGGTGCATCAGACCCTAAATTGACATACTTTGTTGGTGGCAAAGACAACAGTAAACTGTTTTATCACTGAGAGCAGCCAGCACTACATTTGGTTGTGACATGCTCTCATGCACTTATGCTTTTTCATATTCAGACACTATATACCTGTCCTTTGAAGCAGACTGTTCAATTCATCATCCAACTTCACATTCACAGTTTTAAAGATACTTCAGGCAAAGGGTGTTCTCTCAGTTGATCTATTTGTTGTTGCAGCACCAGTACATTTTCTATGCATAATCCATTACTTAGGGATGAAAGAACAATACAAAAAAGAAAAAAAAAAGAAAGAAAAAAAAGGAAAGAAAAAAAAAGTATTGTACAATATCCTCCAAGATCCTCATAAACCTACCCAGCTGCATCACAAGCAGCTTTTACATATCTCAAAGACAACCCTCAATTTGTCAAAGTCTTAATACCATTGCACATCTTTAACTGACTTATTCCAAAAAGTGAGCAAGAAGAATATTTCCTCTAACATTTCTAAGCAAGATCAACAGAGTCGCTGTAGAGCTCACAATTTTGTGCAGACAGGTGGTTTAGCTAATATTTTAAGCACAGTTACTATCTTTCTTTTGATGTCCAGGCTTAATAGTTGCATAAGACCATCATTTTAGGTTACGCAACAAGTAATCTGTATATACGGATGTCACAGACTTTCATTACAGAAACAACAAAAAAAGAAGTTCATACAAATTTCCAGACTTTCTCCAAATTTAGCTTACATTAAAAAGAATGCACACATGCACATGTACGCACACACATAGGCAAACCTTTGAGCAACCTGGTCTTGTGGAAGGTGTCCCTGCCCAGGGCAGGGGGTTGGAACAAGATGATCTTTAAGGTCCCTTCCAGCCCAAACCATTCTATGATTCTGTGAAATCATATTGGGATCCTAAAACCTTGCCTATTGGGTTCTCAAAGTCATCAGTTCAGTTCACGTAGATATATATGAACCATGAAATTGGTCATGCAATAATTTTATCCACTATGCAATTGCCCAAAGACAGAAGCAGGTACTCAAGACCTTTCCAGACTCTGACAAGAAAACATAACACATATTCAAAAGGACAATTTAGAGTTGTACAATAAAACAATTTTTCTTGACTGCTAAGCCACACATCTGGTCAAAGCTGCTTTAGTTAAACTTTCAAGTTTTCAGAAATGTAGTGACACAGACTGTCCAAATCGAGCCTCAATTATTTATTAAGTGAATTAGATGTGACAGGCATTTGGCTTGACTATCCAGAGGAACTGCAATTTTTAAGACTAGAGCTAACAAATTATTTATGGACTACATTTTCTGAAAATTTTAATTTCCATATTTCAAGCTACAAAGAGAAGCACCAATGCAGACAATCCATATATTCAGTCAAAATGGAAGTTACTGTCTGTGTTATGCCAGTGAAGTTAGCTGCTGGAGAATTAACCTGTACAACACACAGGAAAGAACACTTTAGTACTATTTAACCTACCCTAGCTTTAGGATCTGTGACACATTTCCACCACCACCACTAAGAAATATTTGTGATCCTGCTCTTCAATGCTGTGTCTCAGTATCCCCATTTTTAGAAAAAGAGACTGCACAAATTAAGTATACTACCATTATTTAGATATTTAGCTGCCTATTTAAAAATAAAGGAAAAGGATGGAACTACGTGACTCCGTACGAAGATTTCATATGAATCCAAATATTTTATTTGTGAAGTTTCATTACAGGGGTTAAGATGAAGTATCATTTTTTTGTAAAAGCCAACAATTTCTGCAGGTAGTCTCTTTACCTATGAGTTCTGATGATAGTCCAATAGCTACAGTTACAGATTTATGCCAGCTTGTCCCTCCCATAAAAGCACAACCTAAATGACATTGTAGCAGCCTTCTAGGAAAGGAGAGGGAGTTGGCTTCACTGTCGATTTTTTCACCCATTTTTATGAGCGTATGAATTCGTGCTTGCTGGAACATTCTGACACTGGCATGTGTTTACTCTTCTTTTGGAAGAAAGATTAAAATACACGACATGAAAACAGAATATTTACCAATATTACAGTAGTCAGCATTAAGAGCCATTTAAAATCAAACAAACTTAGCTTGCATGCGAAAACAAAATATTTCTTCATGCTTTTTTAGCTAATTCCTGTTCAGTCTTTACTGTCAGCTCTCAATTTCAATCACAGTCAGCTAATACTACCCAATTTCCTGAACCTATACAAGGAAATATCTTTATTCTCTCTGCAGTGTATCTGTCTCTGTCATGTTTCCTTGTTCAGTCAGGAAAACACAAGATAGCAGAATGACAAGATGCGTCTCTTTTTTTAAGTTATTTTATTATGTCATTAATGGTGATTTGTTTTTATTTTAATGCATGTTAATCTGCACTGGAAGAGTCACATGAAAGGCCCAGAACAGCACTCAATTGAGTCCAGTTTGGTCTTTTTCATTAAGGCTTCGCAAGTTTCAACTCACGCCATTCAAAGGGCTTTAATCTTTTATTTCTACTAATAAAAGTCAAGTATAAATATAATTACATTCCTCAAAGAGTTCAAGTTTGCAGTTCGCTTCAAAAAATCATTCAAAGACAATTGCAAAGCATTCAACAAGATCTCATGATTTTGAGGAGATGAACAAATCGCCTTCCCATGTTTAGACAGTCCCAAGCCAAGCGATTTAGAAATCTTATACACCTGATACTGTGAGGAATTAATTTTCCAGGGGGAGATAATGTGCTCTTCCATGAACTAGCCAGCAGTGTTGAACAGTGCATGAAATTGAAAATGAGCAAGAACTTACTAATCAAAAGTAGCGGTAAGCCTTGCTCTCTACCAGAACAATTCACAAAGCTGCACTCCAAAATCCTCTGGCTTAAATACAACAATCCTAGAGTCAATTTTTTCAGAGCTCCCTTATAATCAGGGGTTCTTCCTCATGTCAGCCCTTTGTAGCACTTAAAATTCTTCATCAACTATATTAGTTTTATTGACAACTTTCAAGAGAGTTTCACCCACTTCTGAAGCTTTGGCTCTGCACCTCTTGCCTATACATTCTGCCTTACAAGAGCTAAACAAAATGCACAAGGCAGACCCTACGTGGACCCAGTACTTGTGACATGAAATTCAGAACTATCAATGGAATTATTTTTTTCTTTACTGCAAACACTATTTTTTATTGCTGTTCCATCAGTTTTCAAGGTCTGTTTTCCAGCAGTAGAAATCTATGAGAATTACCATTTTTTCATAATATCTCATTATTTCCTTTAAAATATAGCTCACTGTAATATGAGTAATGTGAGTAACAGTAACCAATCACACAAATAGAAAATTAGTAAGGTCTTGTTTTTTAATGAAATTGATCTGCCAGGAGATCTCCGCATTGAAAATATCAAGAGATCCACAGAATCACAAGAAAGAGTGAATTTACTTTCAGAAGGAAGAGGGTGGGATTCATTTTTCACATCTGACTGTCAATGCAAAAGTAAGAGACGGGCAAAGGACTGAAGAATATCAGCTGCCAAATCTCACCACAGCCCTGCAAACAGCATATATGGCGCTGGAGGGGAAAATAACCCACCACCTAAATCTTTCTTTTTCTTATTTTCTTTAAAGGTCTTTCCCATGACTGCCATTCCCCATTGCTGTCAAACCCTGCTAATCATCAGAGGCATTGCACGTGGACCTTGTTCAGCCAGACTATTACTCTTTCTAGCTTGTCTGAAAGCATGTAGAGCACACAGAACCGAACACCCAGGATCAAGGGGAGTTCTCAGGCGAGTAGAAAAACGTCTTGAAACATTTCAGGTAGAGATATTTCAAGCTTGAAGATTTAGTCTGAGCTCCTGGCACTTGAGAGCAAATGGTTACCTGCTACACTTTCTTGTGTCCCAAGTGAAAACAAATAATCAGGGAAATGGTGGCCACAAAAAGGGAGTCTCCCTCCCAAGTAAAAAGAAAAAACAAAAAGAAAAGCTACGTACTTTACATATTCCTTGGTCTTTATTACTCAACGCGTATTATCTCTCCAGGTTGTACTTAGAAGTTTTTACCAGCACCAGCAATATTCAGTGAACTCAAACTAAAACTGATGGGGGGGGGGGGCAGGGGGGAATGAACCTGCCNNNAACACACTCAAGGCGAAATCTTATGGGGGGGGGGGTCAAGGAGGAATGCACCTGCCTTTAATTTCCTAAGGCAAAAAGATACACAGGATGCTGGGAGAGACTTTAAGAAGCAGTCTGTTACGAGAACTGTCTCGAGTGGGTACACAAGAGTTGCCTTCAGTTCAGGATTTTTCTCTGCAGAACTAACATCAAATAAATTACCACAACCAAGGTTAAAACTGATTGAACTGCACTGTCATACATCATCAGTTATCAAACCCTAGAAGGGAACCTTGTAAAACTTGGGAACAAGTTTGGGAACAAGCTTTTCACATTACCGTACAGATGACTTCTCTGAGGATTAATGCTCATTCACAGCTATTGGACAAAAACACAGAAAGAGGCATGAGAGCTGTGTGTAAATCACATTTCCCCCTAGGTGCCAAGCTGCAGTCACACTTCCTCTCATACCACTTTCCCCAAAAGAGCTAAGCTTCTCCAGAGGAGTTCGGGGGTGGTATCCCTTCCTTCACACCTTCTTGCCACACCACAAATTTTAGTAGTTAGGGTACTCTCCAAGGACATGGAAATACCATTTTGAAATCCCTCCAAGCAGGGCAAGAAGTCATTGTCCTCCTAAAAAAAAGTGTTTCAACCACTTGACTGATAGACTAAGCGTTAGTAATTCACACACGCAAGATTTTCCTCTTCAGAACAGGGAATTAAGTATCTGCAGTCCAGATTTTAAAGCTCCAATGCTCAAAGAAACCCTAATCTTGCTACCTTGAAATTTAGCACTCTTCTATTAATTATTTCTGTGTAGCAATATACTGTCCACGCTGGCATGAAGGCGACCCCTGCTGTTTCTCCCATGACAATGATGCTGAAGAAGTCATCCATTCCTAAATAATCTAGCTACCATTGTGTAAAGACAGACCACTTAAGCTCACAGCTAACACAAATCTTCCAGTGGATTCCCCTTAAATCTTCAGCTCAGGACCAACAGAAAGAAAAGGAAAGTAAGGTTCAAGTTGTTGCAATTAAAGGATCTTAACTCCCTGCTGCATGGAATGGGAAGTGAACCTAAAGATTAAAGGGCTGGGAAAATTGACAGCCTGGATGAACAGGGAACTTTTGATGGGATTTAGGAATAAGAGGAGAGTTTACCACCTTTGGAAGAAGGGACAGGCAACTCAGAAGTAGTACAGAGATCTCGTTAGGTTATACAGAGAGAAAACTAGGAAGGCAAAAGCCCAGCTGGAGCTCAACTTGGCCACTAACATAAAGGACAACAAAAAAAGTTTTTACAAATACATCAACAAAATGAGAGTCAGGGAGAATTCTCCATCCCTTACTGGATGCGAAGTGGAAAGCTGCAACCAAGGATGAGAAGAAGGCTGAGATACTTAATGCCTTCTTTGCCTCTGTCTTCAATAGTCAGACCAGCTATCCCCAGGGTGCTCAGCCTCCTGAGCTGGAAGATAAGGATGGAGAGCAGAACAATCCACCTGTAATCCAGGAGGAAGTAGTTAATGATCTGCTTCTGCACCTAAATACACACAAGTCTATGGGGCCGGATGGGATGCACCCAAGAGTACTCAGGAAGCTGGCAGGAGAGCGCACCAAGCCTCATTTATCAACAATCCTGGTCCACAGGGGAGGTACCAGATGACTGGAGGGTGGCTAATGTAACGCCCATCTACAAGAGGGGTCAGAGGGAGGATCCGGGAAACTACAGGCCTGTCAGCCTGACAGGAACCAGGTAAGATCATGGAGAGGCGAACATTGGCCTCTTCTCCCAGTCCCAAGTGNGGGGGGGGGCGTGTTGTGTATGGTTGGACTCGATGATCTCAAAGGTCCTTTCCAACCATGAAGATCCTATGTTTCTGTGATAAAAGAAAGCATTATTCAAAGTAGCTGAGACACTCAGGACTTCCAGAAAAATATAAAAATCATCTCCTTATCACAAGTTGCTTAATCTTCTAGGGAGAAATGGGTAGAGACACAGCAGCAGGCTAAAACCAGGTGAGTGAGGGCAAGTGTGGAAGAACTGAAAAGGGATCACGGCTTTGCATTGCGTGGGGCAGTGTGGTCAAGCCGGGGGGCCCACGGGTGAATTAAATGAATAAAAGTGTGCTCTAATTAAGTCTGTCCTTCAAAGGTTTTTTCTTTCTCTATGGTCAGAGTCAAAANTGAGAGTCAGGGAGAATTCTCCATCCCTTACTGGATGCGAAGTGGAAAGCTGCAACCAAGGATGAGAAGAAGGCTGAGATACTTAATGCCTTCTTTGCCTCTGTCTTCAATAGTCAGACCAGCTATCCCCAGGGTGCTCAGCCTCCTGAGCTGGAAGATAAGGATGGAGAGCAGAACAATCCACCTGTAATCCAGGAGGAAGTAGTTAATGATCTGCTTCT
>VXBO01009225.1:386332-408284 GCA_013400135.1 Rhinoptilus africanus
GATGATCTCAAAGGTCCTTTCCAACCATGAAGATCCTATGTTTCTGTGATAAAAGAAAGCATTATTCAAAGTAGCTGAGACACTCAGGACTTCCAGAAAAATATAAAAATCTTCTCCTTATCACAAGTTGCTTAATCTTCTAGGGAGAAATGGGTAGAGACACAGCAGCAGGCTAAAACCAGGTGAGTGAGGGCAAGTGTGCAAGAACTAAAGAGGGATCACGGCTTTGCATTGTGCAGGGCAGTGTGTCCAAGCCGGGGGGCCCACAGGTGAATTAAATGAAAAAACGTGTGTCTGTCCTTCACAGTTTTTTTTTCCTTTCTCTATGGTCAGAGTCAAAACTTAGCTGTTCTTTTGCTCAACATGAAAAAGAGGTAAGGAATATAAGCAGTAGTTTGTGAAATTTGATAGCAAGCAGTTTACTAGCTTTGTACACGTGCTGATACCATTTTAAGCTGGTTTATCTGCACATTTGCTGGCTCATAGAATTTGCACTCGCAAAAACAGCTATTGCTCCTATCTTGTAATGGGATCTGTGCAGTCATCTCTACTGCAAAGCATCTTATTAAAACTTAATTTCTGTGTAAGCAGATCTTTTTGCCTGAATAGTCTTCATGTTCATAAGCTGTGCAAGGGAAAAAACATCTGTAAATATGGGACATAGGAAGCTCCTCTGGAAAATTCAGAAGACGCTGTAAAGTATCCAAGCCAATTATCACCTGTTTACTTCTTCGCAAAACAGCACAGGATGTTGAATTCAGCACAGGCAGGGGAAGAGCAAACAGACAGAAGATCTGCAGTTTCCCAATGATAACAACGGCCCTTGATTCAGCCCCACAGTGTTTAACAAGAACATCTGCTTCGTAGCAATTAAACTCGGTATAGAGACATGGATTCTACAAACTCTAATGTTTAACAGTATGCTTACTTTGAGCCAAGTATAGGTAAATATTTCTGGCTCTTTGTATGCAACCCAAATGTCCAACAAGTCACATTCATGTTGTTTGTGAATGTGAAAACAAATACAGAAATGCTAAAATATCAAAGATAAATTTGAAAATTGCATGTAATTTCTGCTTTTGTTTTTTCAGTCACTTAAAACCCTGTAGTTCTGTTTATGGCTTCCAAGGAAAAATATGCCATATACAATAGTACTAGCTAAGATTACACAGGATTAGAAAGAGAAAACTGCAGAGTGCTAGCAAGGGGGAAAGGGGATGGAGCCATAACCTTACAGGGATTGAGAAATAGAATTTATAAGGCGGAATGAACTGAAAACATCTGCGACTGCATCTAGAAAACCAAGGAGGCAGGAGCACAAGAATAACTGGAGCTGCACATCTAAGTTTAAAAAGTTGCTGTTCCTGTCCCTAGAGCTGGCAGCCTAATGCCATCCTAATTCATGTATTAATTTACCTTTTGTTATATTAAACTCATAACTTAGCTAAAAGCTCTGAATCAGACCTCTTTAATCATCTTAGCATCTACACGGTTCCAAGAGTAGACAAAGAAAAAGGTGAGTGTTAGGAAAGGAAGTGAACTACAAAATATTCCCAATCTGATTATGCTAGTACACCTCAAAATTTCCAGAGATCTATCAGACAAATAAATTCAGACAGAAAATCTCCTTACTGAGAAAGCTGAGCTACTGGAAAGGAGGAGAAAGAATTGTTAACTATTATTTACATACTTCTGGCTTCACCTAAATTTACATTTTTATTAGACTGTTAGCCATTAGATTTATAAAATACTGCCCTTCCAGAAAAAAGAACTTACACATGTCACTTGACAAACCAAAAGGAGACACATCTTTTCAAAAAGATTTTTTTTTTTTAGCAAAAAATAGTAACAGCAGAACCTATCACATATGTAAATATGAATGGGAGTTTAGATCTTATCCAAAATTGAGATAAACTTGCCTTTTCAGAGAACTAAAAAACAAGTCATAGAATCATCAAATCATTAAATCATAGAATCATCAAATCATTGAATGTGTTGGGTTGGAAGGGACCTTTAAAGCCCATCCAGTCCAACCCCCCTGCAGTGAGCAGGGACATCTTCAACTAGATCAGGTTGCTCAGAGCCCCGTCCAACCTGGCCTTGAATGTCTCCAGGGATGGGGCGTCTGCCACCTCTCTGGGTAACCTGGGCCAGTGTCTCACCACNTCACAGAAGACCACAAGGTTAGTCAGGCAGGACTTGCCCTTGATGAAGCCAAGCTGTCTGTCTCAAATCACTTCCCTGTGCTCCATGTGCCTTAGCATAGCTTCTAGGAGCATCTTTTCCAACATCTTGCCAGGCGAAGAGGTGAGGCTGACAGGACGGTAGTTCCCAGGGTCCTGCTTTCTACCCCTTTTAAAAATGGATGCAATGTTTCCCTTTTTCCAGTCCCTGGGGACTTCACTTGACTGCCATGACTTTTCAAGTATGACGGAGAGTGGCTTTGGAACTGTATCAGCCAATTCCCTCAGGACCCTGGGATGCATCTCATCAGGTCCCGTAGAATTCTGTATGTTCAGGTTCCTTAGGTGGTTACAAACCTGATCTCTTACAGTGGGAGGGATTTTGCTCCCCCAGTCTCCGTCTTGTGGTCCATCCACATGAGAAGTGTGGGAAAGGAGGTTGCCAGTGAAGATTGAGGCAAAAAAGTTGCTGAGTACCTCAGCCTTCTCCTTGTCTGTTGTTACCAGTTTGCCAGTCTTGTTCATCGAGGGTGGGTATGCTTTCTTTGACCTTCCTTTTCTGTCTGACATACCTGTAGAAGCCCTTATTATTCTTTGCATCCCTTGCTAAATTCAGCTCCAGCTGCCCCTTGGTCTTCCTGACCCCATCCCTACACAACCGGGCAGCATCCCTATTCTCTTCCCAGGATGCGTGTCTTGTTCCACAGCCTGTGCATTTCCTTCTTGCCCTTTAGTTTGACCAGAAGGTCTCAACTCAGCCATGCCAGTCTCTTTCCTTCCTCAGTTCTAAATTGTTAGCGCCAATATTCATTATCTAACATAGATATGACTGCCAAACATGCTATATCCTTCATAAAATTCATACAACAATGAAGCAGACCAAAAATAATTATGCTAGATTACAGATCACAACTGAAGGTTATTTACTTAAACATTTTTCACAAGAGCAGGCCTTTAAGCACACTTCAATTCACACAGGGTATCCACTGTTTAACAGTCCTGTGCCAAAGAGTATCAACTGTTAAAAGATGCTTAGGAATCCTGAAGAACATTAGGAAATTATATGATAGCACCTTGGAAACTGGAGTTGTCATTTAATGAAGGAAAATATTTTGAAGATGACTATAATAATGTAAGCACAGATGTTAAAATAAACATATTGTATTGTGGATTCATGCAAATACCAGAGAGGGAAAACAGAAAATGTACTGAAATAATCAAGAGTTAAAAGCTATGTAGCTACAAGGTATCATTTGCATTTATGTGAGCACAGAAAACATTGCTTTTAGGGCAACCCTGCTCATTTCTATGAAATTCTTACTGAAGAAAAGTTAAAAACAAGAGGAGAAATATATTCTACTGTCCACTTTTCCATAGGACAGGAAGGAAAAGACGCAAAACCAGACAGGGGGCCAAACAGAGCAATGAACAGAACTGAGAAAAAAACAATGCATGCTATAAAACCCAGGACATGTGTTGTCCCTGACCTTATAACCCAAAATTTAGATACTCTACCCTTGCGCTTTCTTCAATAACGTGCATTTGTATACTGAAGAGACGCTAAAGAAAATAGACTGCATAGACTAGCCACAGAACAACACTGAAATGTTTCTATACATTTTTGGTTTTCATCTAATCTCCAACTATACTTCATAGGTAAACTGGAAAATCCCCATAGCCCACTCCAGACTTTAACATGCTGGCACTGTTGGGATCTCTTTAAGGACGTCTGAAGAGTCAAACGAAACATGTATTCTGAGTAGAACCTCACTGAGATGCCACTTGCTCCCTCATGTTCTCCATTTTTCATAAGCAGAGGCATTTTTAAATGACCAGCACAGCAGTCAGAACAATTTCTTTTCTTTTTAAGAAAAGATTACCCTTAAAAATGAAGTAAAAAGTTAGAAATAATTTTACATTGAAGCCCCAAAGAACAATTAGCACATTCTTAAAAAAGAATAGGCAGATACATTTCTTAAATAGCTGACACGCATTTCCTCAGAGGTATTTCTGCCGCACAAGGGTGATAATTAGATGCCACTTTATAAAAGCATTATGTTAAACACAAACTAATGAATGCATCTTTACGTCAAGCAGATTAACCTTAATGTGCTTCATTTTTATGCAAAAATCACAATGAGTATCTGGAGGTTCCTAATTTCCTCTGATGCATAAAACTGCACAAAGCAGCGTGTCTCAAATCTGATTTCAAAAAATAAAAAATGAAAAATAGCAGCTGCCACTGTGTAGGTTACTGGTAAATCTCATACACAGGAGGAGTTTCTCCTAGTTCTGTATTAGTTACACATTGCTATCTATGTGTATACAAATGCGCATAGAAAAACTTACTTTTACCCATTACTAAGTGGGCACATTGACTGCATGAGAATCAGGAACTGTCAAATTACATACTGGTGTTATCAAGACAAATTAAACTCATCTTTAAATGGTAAACCTTGCAAGTGTTTCAAATTCCCTCACATTTTCTGATGCTTTAAGCTACAGGATATATTTATTGGTATTTGTAAAGGAACTAGCTGGGTTTTTTCTGCAAGCCAAATAACTAACCATGTAGATTTTTTACAATGACTGGTGAGTCTATCTAGAATTGGCTGCAAAAAGTAAAAATTTTCACATTCCTTTCATTCTGAGGTGGACAAAAAAGCCTACATGTAATAAAACCAAATTATATGACAAGATTAAAACCTGTTAGGTTGTAATATTTGCTTATCTGATACTTTTTCCATATAAGAATATTGAGATCTATTTCATAACAGCAGAATATTATATTCTGTAGAAGTAATGGTACACTTCAGTCTTCTCAAAATCATTTCATTCAAGTTTTTATGAAAGGGCATTCCATTTTACCACACAGATAAATCCCAAAAATACAGATTCTTGTGTATTTAATGAACAATTGCTTTTGTTAGTTAAAACTAACTGGTGATATGTGATGACCTGCGGAATATTTACATTAAAAGTCTACTGAGAATATGAATAACATTGACAAAGTTCCTTAGCACACTTCAGTTCAGTTAAAATATCTTTCCAGTGGAAAAAATAATCATGGAAGAAGCTCTAGATATAATAACTTCAAAAAGAAATATTCTGTCTGTGGTCTGATACAAATCATAAGCTATTAGGCCAAGTTAAGCAAGCAAACCTCTCTGGTTTTACAAATTGTCTACTAGATTTTACATAAAGTAGGTTCAAGTGACATGCTGAATTACCGTTTCTGGAAGTCTACTTGCCTCATTAGCAAACAAATATAAATGCCAAGATCAGGGCAGCTATATATATATAGGAAGACGTAAGAATGCCTTGTCCTTTCTCCAGTACCCAACTGGGCGCAGTTCTGCTTCCTTCCCTGTGTGGGCAGCCCTAGCAGCAGCTCTCCCACAGCAGGGAGCACCAGGGGATTCCCAGGTCACAAAGGGACATCTTCTGCTTTCCACTCTTACCTCGTCCCTTTATGTTGGCTAATTATGCAAAGCAGGGGAAAAAGAACAAAATAAAAAGTGATTCTCCTGCCAAAGAGGTGGAGTAATATGAGCTTTGTAGTAGACAAAACAAACTGCTGTATTCACTTGCTACCAAGGCTCTCATAAAACCACAGTAACTGCTAGCACTAACTCCCTCAGTGCCAAACCATGCCGTTATCTCCAAAGCGGAGTGGATGTGTTGCTCCTTTGCAACAGGGACTTTCACTGTAAAAGAAGAATTAATATTTCTAAATAGCTGCTATTGGGCTCATGCCAACCGATGTAGAATTACATAGTGAGAACATACTTGAATTAAAATATGCCAAAGGAAAGTAAAACATCTTCATCCACTACAAACATAAAGCTACTTCAGGCAAAATGGGGAAAAAAATGTTTTAAAAATCTTCTATTAAGCCACATTCTCTTTAATCTTATTCCTGCTCAAACTCTCAAACTGTGAATATAAGAGAGAGCAAATTATTATTCCGTGTTGCTCTGTATGGAATTTGTTACTCGATTTTTCTCATATTCATTTCTTTTTTATCCTCTTTATCAGAATTTTGATGAGGAAAAGAAAACACATACAAAGGTATTAGAGAAGGGGTGCAGTAAGGTGTAGCAGAGGAAAGATGAGTTGCAGCTAGAGGTCCCAAACATGATCAGGGTTCAGTTGTACTCCTCATTTTATAAACATAAAATAAGGAGCAGCCTTGAAAATCTTACACATCATATAGGTAACTAGATCAGAGGTGACAGAAAATAAATGTTACCATAGTTTTATAGATGGGAAACAAACATGAAGTCACACCAGAATTTTGCATCAGAGTTAAAATATGACCCCAAATCCCCAATGTCTGTCCCAGTGGCTCCACATAAAATGGAGTATTCAAATAAATGCCAGAAGAAATGCCTTTTTTGTTCTGTGGGAAGAAATCTCTTTTTAGGATTTGACAGTTTTTCTTTAAATATGTTTGCATTACTATGCAGCTCACAGATGGCTATGTTCTATGAAGAAAAGACTTTTATAAAACAGTATACTTTCCCAGAGGTGGTATAGAATTCTCTCCCCAATTACAGATGATGCAAATTTGAAGTAATATAAACCACACTGACTCTCCAGTAGTAAGAAAACGCCAAGATCTTTTACAGAAATCACACAGACATGTCTTAAAACAAATATATCTGGTTAGATATTGATCATGTTATTGTACATGGAGATTACTTGTCTCAGGTTTTATTTTAGTAGTCCTACAATAGCATCAGATAATCATTACATCCTCCAGTACATGTTTCATCTTTTTCCTCAATTATAGCATTTCTTTGAGGCTATATCCACTTTTTCAAAAGCAAACCTAGCTAAATATTACAAATGGCATAGACTATTTTCCTTCTTTTTTAAGAACTCTGTATCTTCTTTATATTTCTCTCTTGTAGTGGCCTGATCATATCTCAGCAGTAATTGGGATGATAAGGTTCACGTATAGAACAACATAAGAAATATTTTTCTCTCAAAAATCCTGAAATATCCCCTGTAAATAACTTAGGAGAGCAAGAAACAATTTAAACTGCTGTTCCATAAGAGTTAGGCTATTGAGTGCCATCAACAATGTAAAATTTTCATAGTTTGGTTATTTACGTAAAATGTGGCATCATAGGTTACAGGAAACTTTCTAGTATATCAAAGATATACTGATTAGACAATTAGTTGTGTGTATAAATCGCAGCTTCCAACACAAGTATGTAGTTAGTAACTCCAATTAGCAAAGAACTGGTTGGTAGTAGCTAAGATATCTTGTGGCCAAAGGAATAGAATGTGCAGCCTTTTCCCATGTTGATTACAGAGCAGAGCTCGTTATCTACACAAACCAACATCAAAAATATTCTACGTTTCTACCACTTAGATCACAACAGAAGGAAAAAAAGGAGGAAAGCAATGGAAACAGTGATTGCAGGCACACTGGTGCTCAGTCATCTCTTTGGTGTGCATGTTTATACAGTTAGTTTGAAGTTAGTTTGGTATTTCCTACTACACCAAAATCAGAAAGATAGCCTCACCTGGCAGTAAGAGAATGCAGAGGAATGTGATTTTTATGGAAGAAAATGCAGAGGAGTAAAGATAGTTACAGACTTAGATTAATCGCAGGAGCTTACGAGGACTTCTGTCCTCCCTACCCTGTGGCAAATCTCACTGGTGCCTTCCTGCTAAATACCTCTGATTCCTTCAGCGACGGGGAGATGCCTCATCGCAGCAGCTAGAAGCACTAACGTGTCGCCTTTCCAGCCAGCCCTCCATCAGAGACCCAGCCTCGCCAAACGTTCCGTATATAGGGGTGGCCCAGCAGAAGGGAGACGATGCTCCTCTTCCCCATGGCCACCGGAGCCACCTCTCTCCCAGGGACAGAATTTCTTTCCTTCAGGAAACGTGTGCTGTGCCTTGCTGGAAAATTTGCTAAAGGCTTTTTTTTTTTACCCTTTCAGTTAAAAGCACAGTATCATTGCAAGTTTTATACACATTATCTCCACAAACACACAGAAGAAGCCAAAACTCTAAGGAAAGTAGCTCATGGTAAAATAAATACTATTACATTGAAACATGATGTTCTGTGCCAGAAATGAGCAAATTTCTTGACAAAAATATTCATCTGAAAGTCAGAATGTTGTGCATGGGATAGGCAGAGAGAATACATCCTAGACAGTAATTAATGGACTGTATTTTGAAAATTTAAAAGTTTTTACAGTAATCCTAGTAAGGAGAAATATCATTCTTTGTTTTGCACTTTACAAAATGTTAGTATAAATTATCAACATATTAGGAAATTGCCCAGTCATTCTCTCAAAATTAATTCTCAGTCTCTATCTCGCACTAAAAGCGCTGCAGGAGGTATGAAAAAGACCCTGAGTTTTCAAATTAGATTTTCAATGGCTGAGAATCAATATGAAAATTAGAAAGTCTATTTGCTTAACCAATCCACATTCTTTTGCCAGGAGTTTGCAAGCCAACCAATGTCCAAAATTGGATTTCGTTTAAATTGGATGTATAGAATTGGATTTTAAGGAAATCAAAAAAGACAAACCTTAATTGGTTTAAGCTGAATCATTTTCTTCTCAGATGCATAAAGCTGAAACATTATTTCTTTTAAGAGGAGACATTAGATGTATGGCTATTCTTTGTGCTGTCACTTAAAGTGTAAACTAATTGGATAGTGTTACCCATTAAACCACTACTGCATTTTAAGCTGACAGTAGTACAAACTAAACAATATTTCAAGATTTATAACAGAGAAACATACAGTTCATAGCATTTTTCCTGTGTTCTAAATCAAAAAGATTGAAATAGCCCAATATAAACTGTAGTTCATGAACCTAGAGTGTGCTTCATTGAAGTCAGCAGAAAAGTGAAGATATAATCCACAAAGAGTAAGTCATTAAATATTAAAAAAGAAAGGTCCATTGACAATTTACAGCATCTTAAAGGATCCAAGAGATCACGGAAGAAAATGAGAGGAAACGCCAGAGTGATGAATATCATGGAATGAAACAAAGACAAAATAATAACTGGCAAGCAGCAGAAAATAAAAGCCTAGAGAATATGCTGGTGTTTGGGTATTTCTTACTCAATTACACATTTAGTGAGTTCATCTAAATTGTCCTGGCACTGTAGGATTCGCAGGCTGTTTATGCCATCCTCCTACATGAGAAATACAAGATAATGGTTTACTATTGCTCACTGGATATACTTGGTACCTGTAGGCAAATTGGCTATAAAGTGGCACCAGGTTAAAATACAGGGTCTGTCCTTGACTCGCTGTCTTGCCTTAGCAGAATCACTTCAAATATCTCAGTTATCAGGTATATAAAAGAGTGTTTATCAGATTCATCTTTGGCTTCACAGACTCGTCATCAATACAAATCTGAAATTGAAATTCACAATACTATACTAAATTATAACTACTCATTTTTTGCAAAAAAATAGCATTTGCTTTCTAAAGAAGATGTGCAGTTTGTCTGTGACTTTTTGAGTCTTCCTACAAACACCTTATTTATAAAGATTCCTCTTTTTCCATGCAAGGTATCATCTTCCTACAAAATCATACTTTCAATATACAGTAAGGATATTGAGTTATGTGAAGTGCCTATCAAAATTATATTCAAAGATGCCTCCAATTCTATTCAGAAGCTTAATCATAGAAATGGTGACATTATTGTAAAATAAAATGGCAGTGTTTGCTACACTTGTTTAGTGGGACCAGAAACGCTGATTTCAATATAAATGCATGTGGATATTATCCCAGAAAGGAATCTGAAATTACCCTGTATAAGGGGAAACAATCCTAGCATCCGTTGCTAACATGAGCCAGTTTTATCGCAGTTGGTATTTATACAATACATAGAAAGAATCATTACAGATCTAATACAATGGCAACGTATATAATGTTTCTTACAGTATGTGCAATTTTGCTAATGCACATTCAAAAAGCTGTTACAGAAGAAAGTGCCCTGAATGACAAAGTGTACTAATTAAAGCATGAACAAGTGATAGGACAAGAGGAAATGGGTTCAAGTTATGTCAGGGCAGGTTTAGATGGGATATCAGGAAACATTTTTACACTGAAAGGGTTGTTAAACATTGGAATAGGCTGCCCAGGGAGGTGGTGGATTCACCATCCCTGGAGGGGTTTAAGAAAAGGGTAGATGTGGTACTTAGGGACATGGTTTAGAAGTGGTTTTTGTCAGGGCAGGTTAGTGGTTGGACTTGATGATCTTAAAGGTCCATTCCAACCTCACCCATTCTATGATTCTATGAAATAGAACCGTTAATCAAGAGACTTTAATGAGGAGGAAGGAAAGAAATGACCCAGTCCCTGCATTGCCACATGTGGTCCCAGTGCACAGACACAGAAATGAGCAGATAAGCCAGCAAGAAAGTAGTTTTCCCAGGTCTGGCCATGTTGAGCCAGAATACCTCTTGTTGATGCTAATTAATTAGCTATAATAACTACCTGAGGTGGTAGAAGAGACAAAAGTAATTGTATCACTATGTGCATCCTGCTTTTCACTATTTTATCCCTTTGGATAACATTCTGCTTGATTATTGCAAATCCATGATTAAAAGAACAAAAAACAACAACAAAAACAACATACTTCTTAACTCTTTATCTCACGATAAAGCTAATTTTTTGAGTGACCTGACAGCCAGCAAAGTACTGCATCTTTCCAGAACTCATCTCCCTAGTGTTATTCCCTCGGGGTATCCAGAGACTGGCAGGCTCCTGACAACTGCAGGAGCTGAGTGAAGAATTGGTAATACAGGCGACTTTGGGGGCAAGGCTGGCCCCGAGGGCAGGGTGGCTCGTGTTGTTGGACAGAGGGTCTAGTGGGAATCCTCAGGTCAGAGGAGAAGCTGCAGAAACCAGAGGAGCCAGTGACTGCAAGCAGGGTATGTCACTCTCTTTCTACAGAACTCATAAAAGCTTTAGTGCTCGTAGCTCTACCAGAATAAACCCATAACGTCTGAGCCCAGCAAGAATTCTACTTCGTGACCAAATGCTGTGTGTGAGGAGTTATTGGAGATGAACCTCAGCTGGTTATACATTATTCTGCCTTCTCAGTTAAAGATCAAAACAAACAGCTGAGCAATTCCTTCCTCTCACCCTTTTCAACATCCGAGCGGCAGTTGGACCCTCCTGCTTTGTTCTCTCCCTGATACTCCAGGCTCAATTTACCTGCCCTTAGCATATAATTTCTTCTTACAGCTAACAAGTATCAAGCTAGGGGAAAGTTTGACACAAAAATCTACAAGCGTTTTGTCATTTACAATTCTGTAAAATGTTTAAAGTCTAAGAAGGAATATATATCTCAGTGAACCACTTGACTTTTAAGTCTCCTGTTCAGTGATTATTTCCCCATTTCAAAAAAGATTTGTCTGGATTTATGGTAATAAAACCTAATCCAAGATGAGGCAGTCTAGATTCATAGAAATCCTGATGTGCAGCTGAAGTAGTTTCCTTTCTACATATCAGTGCTTGGTGCAAAAAGCCCACAGATTGGTTGGATAACCTCCCCAATACGACAAAAAAAGTCAGGATGTGGGAGCTGAGCACGGCTTTTTCCCTCAAGCTCTAAACCATTTCTGGGCTGAGGAAGTTCTTTACTGTGTCTTATAAACTAGAAACTTGATATGAGTGCAAGAACTGCGGTCCCAATGATTACAGCACTATTTTACTTTCAGAATCATATACTGCAGATAAATATAATTCACAAAATAGAGGCAGTGACAGGTCAAATACAGAGTAAATTAAAAACAGAAAATGAAAAATGAAAGTCCAGTACAAATCTAAACAGAAGGGATTGTGCAACCAACGTGACAGAGGAGAGATTATGAAAAACAGTATTTTCTATACTCTAGTGGCCAAAATGCATGTGAACATGAGAATGATATCTCTTCAGATTTTCACAAGCCACAGACTACTTCTACTCATAAAGAAATTAAGTGTTAGGAAAAGAGAGAGATTTCGGAAACATCTATTGCCTATGTTACCATGACCTGCTACCGTGTTGGCAACTTTAGCACTCAAAAGCCAAGTCTGACCCACCATCTCTCTCCGACAGGTAAAAAAGAGATTTATCTTTTGCAGCCAGGTCACTGGTGTATCGTTCAAGCATCATAATGCAAACACATGTTTGAGTTTGAAACACTTTTCACTGTGTTACTTGAGGATCTGCAAACAGGTAATTTTTCTGTATGGTTGTGAATATCCCTAAAGTACAAGAGGATCATATGCTGTGTGCTACTCCCATTACATGAGCTCTCAAATGGAGCGCTTTGGAGCAAATAGTCACATCATTAACTGTTTTCCTAAACACAGCATAAGCCAGCAAATAGATTCACCTCTCTGAAAAAGAAAAATAGATGTCTTCATTACAGTTCACACAACTGCCCTTGCCATAGGGCAGGTTACATTTCCAGAAACTAAAACACAATAAAACAACCCAAGATACTGGAGGCTAACACACTGCCTTTCTAGGCACGAGGAAAAAATAGATAATTTTCCTGTAGTGGAACTTCTTACACTAGCCTGTGCTACTACGCCTGCTCCCGGATCATCCGTCTGATAGACAGATCCACCGTCACACTCATGCTAGAACACATTCTTGGCAGTTCTTAACTCCAAAGCAAGCAGCACTGGAACTTTTCATAAAGATCTTTTATTATCTCAGCAGAAAGTGTCAAACAACTGTTGTAGCCATAGGCTATTAAAACACCTCTAACGACACACAGACATTTCTGTAGTTCTTCCATATATTTTATAAACTAGATTTTGCCAATACCAAAACATAAGCATATAAACACTTTAATGATGTTTAAGTAAGGAGTCAAAACATGATCTTTAAAACCTTTTAACAAACTTTTATAAAAAATTGTAATATATTATAATAATGGGATCACAGAATTATCATTTGAATGATAACAGAAAAAAACATAGATGTTATGCTGTTTCCAAGCCTACAATACACAGGAAAGCCAACAACATAGCATCTGTAATTACTTCAGTACTATCCAAAAACCACCACTATATTCCTTTCCTCACTGCAAAAGGCATATTAAAGATCACAGAGATCAAAAAGGGGAACTATTTGCATCATATAAATGCAGGCACATGAGTGGCTAGTTCCTTTGAATTCAGTATATAGTCGAAGTGAAATATGTTAATCTAACAGAAGATCAGAGCAGTTGTCTTAAGTTCAAAAATGAATTGGAAAACCTAAGCTTTAAACTTTCAAATTTAAAATCCAATAAGTACGTCATTCTCCTACTTACAAAATTAAATAAGAATGTAGTTTTTACCACAGAATCCCACATTACTTTTTTCAATACATTTCAGCTTCAAGGAGGAATGAAGGCCAGAGCAGCAATAAGAGAATTATGTATTGGGTTCACTTCACTTCAGAATAAAAGAGCCATTTCAGTGGTTCCGTTGTATACATAGACACAATTTGGAGGGATGGTATCACATAACTAAATTACAGAACCAGAAAATAATTACACTGAACAGGACCTTTGGTCATCAGCTAGTCTCACATCTACTCAGAGCAGGACCAAGTTAGATCACACTGTTCAGGACCATGTCAAACCAAGTCTTGACTACCAAGGCGGGATAGTTAAGCCTCCCTGGGCTCCATATTACGTTTGATCATCCTCATGATGAAAAAAAATTCAATATATTTAATCAGAATTTGTTATCCAGTAGTTATTCAGACTTGTTATCCAGTAGCAGCCCCAGGACCTATTCTGCTGAGCTATTTTCTAGTCAGTTGGTCCTCTACCTGTACTGATACCCAGGGCTGGTCAGTACCAGCAGTAGGAATTTTGCTTTCTCTCAGTTCTTTCTTAACAAAATTTGGCCCATTATCTACTTACATGAACTAATAATCAGCTTTCCAAATTATTTTCCCACTTGTCCACTCATAGAAAGAAGATTTCTCTTTTTTCAGAACAGATGGTGAGTACTCTGCTAACTGCTCATTATAATCTGAAAGTAAACATTGGCTGGGGATCAAACAAGTTCTCAGTATAACCTCTGAGGCATCTGGCTGATTGAACCATTATAAAGACAATTAAGTACTTAGAATGTTAAATTAGTAAAACATACCTAACATAATAAAGAGTGTATTGAGCATGAACAAATACAGCCTGCTTCTCCACCTACAGAAAGCTCAAGAAATCTGTGCGAACATTCTCCAGTATTTTTCCCAATATCAGTGTTCAGGGTAGCTCTCAACCAAGAAAATTTGAAAATTGTTATAGAACTATACAATCCAGGTTTTTTTAAAGCTGTGTATGGCCACAAAGTTATTGACAGAGAAAGAAATATTCAAGCAAAGACCTATTTCTGATGCTGCATAAGCGCTATTGGGAACTTGCAAAAACACTCTTATGATCCATTGTTGTAAAATAACTTAAGTTTCCTTCAGCAAGACATCTGTGCTAAAGCTGTCCCATCATGTGATATAAATCTCTTTGAGACCAGAAACAGTGTTGTTTAGAGATTTTGTATATGCTTGTTCAGGACGCGCGAGCTGCCAGGTGTATAGATTGTACAAAACGTATGCACACGATAAAAGACTCAATCGCTTCTCTTGCAGGGGGAATAGCAGGTTACTGTGCCAGGCCTAAAGAAGACATTTTCCAACAAGATTACTCATTTTTTGTGGTCCTGTTTCTCTTTAAAAGTGAAAAGAGAGATAAAGCTCCATTCAAAGTATCGATGCAGTTCTTGATTCTCTCAGGAACTTTCTATAAATGTTTAAGATGCAATTGATCCTGCTTTATGGTTTTGGCATGATAAGAACAGATGTTCCTAATTATATTTTTTTTTAATCTAAGTCTGATTAGATTAAACGTTCTAGCAAAACAATTAATAAATTCAACATGCATTATTCCGATACTAAAACTTCACTATTTATTCTGTTCTAATTTACTGTACATCTGTATTATTTTTTTGCCCTGTTAGAAAATATTCAAGTATTCATGAAGATTCCGCTTCTTTTTCCTCCTCCTATTTTGAGAACCACCATATATTAAAATGAAAGCACTGTTATATTAACTACTTCATATTTTTTTTTAGGAAATTGGCTAACAACTATGACTAATGCTTTCATTAAAATATGTTGCTATATGCACCTTTATATTCATACCTCAAAAGTTTCTTAGCTTTTCCTTATATTTACTATGAAACTGATATAAAATAGATCACAATAAGTAATAACAGTAACATTCAACTTTTACAGAGCCATCTACATTACTTGGTTAGCGGAATGCAGTGAAATATGTAAAATCAGCAGAGTCAAATACCAGATCATATAGTTGAGAATTAAAAGTATGCGCTTACGGTCAAGACCATAAAGTTTTTCTTCCAAAAGGAAACCCTACCTCCTATACTTGGATAGCCTTCATTCTAAAAAACGAGTCTCTCCATCCCCTATTTGCTGTTCAACCAGAGACAAACAGTGAAGCAGCAGAGAATTCATCTTAATTGAGAGACAACTTCAAAGTGTAAAGGTATTTCCAAAGCAGAAATGCTGCAGTCTCATCTAAGAAAGGTACTTAGAGTACAGTCACGGTTAATGTTCTACAGAAGTAATTCCATCCTTAGCACTATTTTCACTACCTTTTAGCTTTGAAAAGATCCCTGGCAGGCTGAAATTTCTCACACTTAGTCTCAGCCTAAAGGATTATTTTGAACTTTAAATTAAAATGTTAAGAAAATTGACTAACTAAATGAATTTTTGCAGTATGACAAATGTTTTCATCTCTAGTCTGCTAAAACTTTTCCTATGGCTGAGGGTAATTTGTTTTACTTCCTTCACTGATGAGAATTTGACTGCTGAACTAAGCTTTTCAGCACGGACTCTGACTTCAGCTTGGTTTGTACGTGATATGCCGAGAAGTCTGTATGCTGTATAATAAACATTCGCCTGGGACAGAAGAGCTGTCAGTGTCACTTCTAGTTACTGCTGTCTGAATTATTTGTCTTAAAGTCAAACCAAGAGGACCTTTTTGGATGGGGGAGAGAACAAAGGAAAACGCGAGGCTAGAGCAATTAACAGTTCAAGGCTAAAGACAGAAGACACTTAGTGTGTCCCTGTGGAGACACTGTGTCTGGCACTGGCTTAAATGAGATGCTCAACAAAGACTATATAAAGGAGATGGTCACCAGCAAAACTCATGATAAATCAAACACAACTATGCTGAGAACTAATAACACGCCTAATGGCGGCCATCTCATAATTTATGCCATCCAAAATGTACATGCTTCTGATAACCAATTTTTAGAGCATTGTGCAAGAAGAAAATGCGTGTTGGTGTGATGCTTCAAAAGGGAACTGGGATTTTAACAAAAAGAATACTGTGTTGCTAGTTTGCAAGTCAATGCTATGACTTTTTATCCAGCTTTTCATTTGAATTAAATACCTGTAAAGGTATCCCTTAAATATCATTTGCACAATTAAGTGAGTAATGGTAGAAATATTTTTGCTCAACCATTATGTATTTATTTTTCTTAGGCAGCTTCAGCATCCATCCTTACCTCTTAGAGGTGCAGTCGCCAAGGCTGTTCCAAAGAACTCGACATTTTTAGTACAGCCAGGTGAAAAGCTCCTGAGAACAACTGCAGCCTAACCAGTGCATCTTTGATTACGTTTTAACAAAGGTTTTATTCTTATGGCACAGTTCTCTCCTTTAAGCATAGCCGTAAGCATGGCTTTCAACCTGGTTTTAGAGCTTGAACAATATTTATTCTGCATAGAAGCGTTCTGTGGGCTTCCGAAGCACAGCAGATCTATTTTCAAGAATTCAGTTCAGCATTTGGAGTGCCCCATTGAAATAGTATATTTTTAATGGAATACAATAGCTCTGGGAAAAGCATAGGAAGAATCTTAAAGTCTAAATCATGACTTCTCTATAAAACTGACCGCTCGTCCACTTTTGCTTTGTGTGCCAAAAGCATTGTTATGGCAGTAACAGAAAATTAGAGAACACTGATTTCATACTCCTCCTAGAAGATCAAATACTTCCTGATAACTGGAGAGAATGTGGATGCTTTACATCTACCCAGTCCTTCTGTATCCCAACACAGGTTAAAATCCCACTTCAAGATTAAGTATTTTATAAGACTTCCTAGTATTGCCATCTGCTTCTTTTTACATGACCGTTTGGTAGATTAATTAATATAAAGGTTCACCCAGCGGATGATCCAAACCATCATTCTCCAAGCAAGTAACTAGAAGTTTAAGATAGCTCAAGACTTCTTTCAGAAAGATGTCCAAACAAGAGATAAAAAGTCCGCCATATCTTGTACAAATGACTCCAATAGTTCATCATTCTTCCTGACTCCAATAGTTCATCATTCTTCCTACAGAAAAAGACACATTAACGTGAATTTGCATCGGTTTCACTACAAGTCATTAGATAATATTATGTCTCTATCTGATATATAGGTCTCTGGTATTGGAAATCTGGTTCCTATGAAAGTATTTTCAAATGATAATCAGCCATTTTGAAACATTTCTCTTACATGAAATAGATTGAACTTCCTTAACCAGGCATGCACAGAGACATAGAAACACTTCGTGTTTGAGACATAGGTCAAAATGGGATTATTTATTTCCAGCCAAGAGGCTTATATATTAAATTGAAAAGAACGCAATTTTTTTAAAAAACAAACAAAACCCACTGCTTTATATAACTGGGTCACTTTTCAATTGAATTATCTTTATTAAATAAAAATTGAACTTCAGGCATAAATAGCAGCCAGTTCCTTAAAGATCTCTCTTTAATGGTTTTATTTAAAATCTGTTCTGAGGTGGCTACTTGACTTCAGAGAAGGACAAGCTGCCGCCTCTAAGGGTAGCAATGGTGTGAAAGGAGCTTACAATCAATACCACAATACGAAGGGGTAGGGAAAAGAGGTGGCGTTAAGTATGGAATACTGTAAAGCATAGACCTTGGTGACAGAGGAAATGGACACAAGATTTTAAAGTAATCAAGAGTCAGAGGTATGCAGATCCATGAAGACAAGCACAAGTATTTGGAAATTTTCTGTAAAATATGGAATTATTAACTATGCAGTGGAACAGCTTACCTGCTATATAAGAAATACTCAAAGCTGACTTAAAGCAAGAACTCAGATACATAGTCAGTAACTCATATTTCTCATCCTGACACATGTTAAATATTTATTGTAGTCAAGGGGATATTAAATTCATAACATTTACTTATCAGGATACACCATTTTTAAATGTCTCTCATTTTATGAAGCAGTATAAAAGCGTTTTGCCCTGATTAAAGTAAAAGAGGGTCAATCTGTACATGATCTTTTTAAAGACAGCAGACACGTCTTTGTCTGAATTGCATTATATTTTTTTATGATTAATTTCCCTGCCAGACAGCTACCAGAGACACCTAACCTGCAACTGCTTAATTCATTGGAAATGTAATTTCATCAGTGGCTAAAAGTAACAAGAACAGCTTTTGGTATTCTTTCTCACAAGGATCTTCAAGAGTGATGGAGATTGTCACTGAAGAGCGTAGAACAGCTCTGGCCTTTGGCAACAAACCTGGAAGATGAGATTGTCAAATAAAATAAATACGTGAACAAACCACAAAAAAAAAAAAAAAAAAGGTCTTGCTTTGTTATTACTGGTCTGATAGTTCCCATGCCTTGGGAAAGGTTTTTGTGACTCACTGACGTGAAGAACACTCTCCTGAAAAACTGATACTGGCACCCCTTTGTGGAATTACTATCAAAATTGGCTGAAACTGCAAAAAGTACAACACTCATCACACATAACAGAAAAGGCTTTGAGGGGGAACGCGGCTGCAGCTGGCATGATCTCCAGGTGGTATTGGTTCAGTCTCCAGGTGATATTGTCTCAGTACCTCTGGTTACCAACGACTATACAGGGGACGCAATGGGATGCCATTTTCCGTGGTCCTGCCTGTGGCGAGTAGCAGGTACAAGAACTAGATGGATGGATAAGCGGCCAGCTTGCTACCCTGAGCCAGCATTCTGAAAAATATTGATGAAATGCTGTCCTTAGTGTGAACTTTGCTCATTATAATGTCATTATAATACCAAAACACACCTCCATCCCGAAGGCTACCCGCCTCCAAGGTGCGACCACTCCTCCTTGAGTCTGCGCACTGAATTTTTCATAAGCTATACCTTTAAATGTGAAGCAGGAGAATTTTACACCAGTCATAATAAAGGTATTTATGACTAAAGTCACTCAAACTCCACCTTGATAACAAAAAATAGTATAAAAATAGCACAAGAAAGGGGGGATTTTAGGGAAGACACCATCCGGAACAAGTCAAGGAGAACTCCATCACTGACAGCCTCNAAGATGGCCCAGCATCCTGTCCAGCTAAATCTTAAGTGACCAATGTTGGGGAATCCACCACTTTCCTGGGGAGATTATTCCAGTGACTGATTGTTCTCATTGTGAAAAATTTTCCTCTTCGGTCCAATCAGAATCTCCCCAGGAGCAACTTGTATCCATTACCTCTCATTTTTTCCGTGTGGCTCCTTATAAAAAGGGAGTCTCCATCTTCTTTGTAGCCACCCTTGAAATGCTGGAACATGGTGATAAGGTCTCCTGTAAGCCTTCTTTCTCAAGGCTGAACAAACTCAGTTTTCACATCCTTTCCTCATATGGCAGGCTTCCCAGTCTTTTGATCACCTTGGTGGCCTTCTCTGGACCCTCTCCAGTCTGTCCACATCTTTTTTGTATAGTGGGGATGAAAACTGAACACTGAGCACAGGATTCCAGGTGTGGCCTGATGAGCACTGAGTAGAGCGGTATAATGACTTCTTTGTCTCTGCTGGTGATGCCCTTGTAGATGCAACCCAGCATCCTGTTGGCTTTCTTTGCCGAAGCAGCAAACTGCTCACTCATATTGAGCTTCTTGTCCACCAGGACATGAATGTTTTTTCATTCCAATGTACAAAGAGTAGAACAGTCATTAAGAGCAGGACTACCCTGCTTTTATTCATATCCGTCACATGGAAATTCACATATCTCTAAACCAAATGTGGACAAGTAAATTTAAAAATTGAGCTTTGCATTAGTGAGGATCAGGGCCTAGAAGTTTACAGAGTCCAAGAAAATATTTAGCTTCTGATGTGAAAGAAGGACAACGAGCTTCCTTCCTTTCCAAGGCATATTCTGACTTTTTAATCAATAACATCTTCCAGACTAGGAAGATTAAGTGAAACAGGCAATCAAAGCATATACATGCAATGAAGAATATTAGAGCTGTGAAATGTGAGACTCTCAGCAGTCTACTGAAGAACATCATCATCAGAATATAATAATGACACTCACAGAGATTGTATAGCTTTTAAGAAAGCATGGAATAGTTTACCAAGAACTATCTTTTGGATGGCTATAACACAATACAACATCCTTAATTTAAATTAGCGTTCTCAATTTAGATTAATAGTATGGTACCTCCATAAATTAGAGTCTATTTAGGGAGTGAAAACCTTGCCCCATTTCATATCAGCATAAGATTAAATTTTTATTGCTTAAAGAAGCTATGAAAATACAAAGGAACCATGACAATCACATTACAGTTTAGAAGGCATTAAAATTAGCTGAGTCACAATTTAGTATGGGGATGATTTGATCCTTGTAGGAGAATGACAAAAAGGGGGGTTGGAAATCTGAAGGAAATGGAAATAAAACAGGGCTTAAAATTAACAATACTGAAACCAAATAGAAGACAATAAACCATTAAAAAAAAAAATTAGAACCAGGATATCCAGCATATGAGTACATCATTCAGTTAAGATACCTGGGAGGATTCATGCTTACTACAGTATATGAAATGGAAGAAAATCAACGTGTGCCAGTACGTAGGAACACCTGATACTTTTCCCTAGAGATAGTTTGCAACTCTAAATAATGCTAAAAAAAACCTGCAGTAAGATGTTAACTACTCCTCATTAATAATAAATTAAGAGCAACGACCTCAGGCAAAGGCTTAGGTGGTCTGAGAGGCCTCACATTTTTGTAACTCCACAAATGACACTATGCCATGAACATGTGCCATGTTTGGCACAGTAATGATGCGAATCCACTCAGAAAAATAGACTGTAACTAACTTACCTCTTCTTTTTCTGTTTACTTCAACACGAATTGTGGGTTTATCAAAGTTTTCTGCTAAATGCAACTTGCAAATGCTGATGCAGAACTCATTAGCACACAATGATTTCTGGCCTTGCAAATATACTGCAGAAATTTTTGGCTTCCATTCACATAAAAAAGTGCTTATAAGACATTTCCAATACAACAAGTCCCCAGATGTCAAAGATCAAAGACTCATTAAAATATATTAAATTACAGCTGTGGAATGAGCTATAAGAATGCTATTTGTGCATGCATAGTGCTGGAAAATGAAGAACACTTCTTTAATGTATCATCACTGACTCTCATTTAGTGAACTCAGCATTTATAAAGTCAAAGAATTCCACATTATCAAATATCATCAAAGTTCTACCAGGTCTGCCTTAAGGGTAAAAATACACTTGGGGTCACCTACTGTGAATCTAGTTTGGGGTTTTTTTGTAATGAACTTTTATTTAACTTTGTTATCATGAAATAAAAAGCACTGAAAATATCAACATTGCTTCCCAGTTCTTAGAATCATAGAATCATAGAATCATAGAATCATAGAATCATAGAATCATAGAATCATAGAATCATAGAATCATAGAATCATAG
>VXBO01009225.1:408549-464318 GCA_013400135.1 Rhinoptilus africanus
TCCAGGTCTCTCTGGATGGCGGCACAGCCTTCCGGGGTGTCAGCCACCCCTCCCAGCTTTGTGTCGTCAGCAAACTTGCTGAGGGTGCACTCTATCCCCTCATCCAGGTCATTGATGAATATATTGAAGAGCACTGGGCCCAGTACTGACCCCTGGGGAACACTGCTCATCACTGACCTCCAACTAGACTCCACGCCCCTAATCACAACCCTCTGGGCTCTGTCCTTCAACCAGTTCTCTATCCACCTCACTGTCCACTCATCTAACCCACTCTTCCTAAGCTTCCCTAGGAGGATGCTGTGGGAGACCGTGTCAAACGCCTTGCTGAAGTCAAGGTAGACCACATCAACCGCTCTCCCCTCATCCATCCATCCAGTCACACCATCATAGAAGGCGATCAGATTAGTCAGGCATGATTTCCATGATTTCTTCTCTCACAGAAAAGGTTCTTTTCAAACTACGCTTATGCAGCCAAGTCTCATCTGATCATCTGTTCATTTTCTCCTAATTAGCACAAGCCATTCATTTCATATTTACAATATGAGTTATTTTTGCAGAATCAAAGTCCTGCTGACCAACATTTCCAGCTGGTGAAAGGTCAAATTACTATAAAGCCGTTAGCGTACACCTAACATCCATTTCAAAACCAAGTAAAATGCCTTTTTTCAATCTGACCCAAAAACATTGTTTGGATTTCAAAGTGCACATTTAGAAGCAATATATCTGCCAATCTCTTCAGTTCCATTAACCCTCAAAATGAACATACTTGCTGAATTTTAAAGTCCAGTACAATTTTTTCTTATAAAACTGAAGTTAAAAATTCACAGAAAAATTTAAGTTAGCTTCAGCAGTTGAACCAAGACGCAGTTACGTTTAGGATGGCTTGCTACAATGGAATAGTTAGGACCCAAGTTTATTGACTGCTATTGGATGTTCATATCAAATGGACCTTTTTTTTCACGCTAGATTCTCTCAGCCTCACGCATCATCATCTCTCATAAAGGTGTTGCAGGGCAAATTAGGCTCTCAGTTAAGCTTGAAAGTTTGTAATAGCCCTAGCTAAGATACTTAAACTTTAAAATAAATGGGCAACCTTGAGTAGCAGATGAAGCAAGAGATAGGAAAATTATTATGATATACCTGAATAATTCCATCTTGTGTGGTATCATTAGATGGGTTTGCTCATTTGCAGTGTGAGGTCAGCAAGTAAAAAGCAGCCACCTTCAGGCCAAGCTCTTAATGGAAAAGCCTTGGTGTCCTTCTTGTCTGCCTGTGGTTCCTTCATATCACAGGTCTCTCTTTTGTCCAGTTCTCTAAGATTCAGCCCACCAGCACCTCCTGTCCTCCATCTGCATGTTCTGGGCTCTGCTAGGTTCCGTCTTTCTGTCTTTCCATCCCGCCTTCTCGTTGGACATGTTCTCATGTATATTCAACAAATTCTGACAGATATGTTACTATTTACTTTTAGTGACTTCATCTTATTTAGGTTATTTGCTTGTTCACAGTTGGGCTCGATGATCTTAAAGGTCTTCTCCAACCTAAGCAATCCTATTCTATTCTATCCTTATTTTGGTGAAATACCAGGGTAGTAAGTTGCTTTCTTCATGAAAACTTGAAAGCTCTATGCTTACAGGAGGCAGAGAAAATGGAGATGAAAAGTGTGACAGTATCAGTGAGTGCCAGAGGCTGCTATAGTTAGCAATAGCTCTATCTTCCCCAGAAACTTATTATCAGGATCTGTAAGGCAAGTAGCAGCACAGTTCCCAGTGGTTCAGGCCAGCACTGGCTTCCAGCATTCCAACTGGAGAAGTGCACTGCATGTTACTCAATTCACTGCACCAGCATCTCAGTAAACATTAATTAATATTTTGTATCTGTTATCACAGGCTGGGCACAATACATGTATTTTCATCTCCTCGTAGCAATCTGTCTTTCCAAGGAATATTCCGCAGTAGTTTACACTTTGAGTTAGAAATTGCTTTTGTCATTAGTGACATAGGTCAGCATGTCACCTGCTTGATGAATGGAGTTTTGATTGTCACAAAGCGAGTAGCTACTGCTTAAGCCCTTTCACCTATGATAGTAATGTTTTTCACTGAGTAACTTAGGGTACTTCTCTGTGATAGTGTAACTTGCTTTCTGATTCAAAAAAGTGCTTTCAATGATGCTGTGTCCACACAAAACGCACTCTTTCCAAACCTGGGACCAATATTTCAGTTCTTGCTAGAAATACCAGGCCAACTCCTACGAACAAAGCCTTAACGCTTCCGATTGCGGATGTAAAAACCAGCAAGGTCTCAAGTGCGAACCATGCCTTGCTCGTGTAAAAATCACTCAGGAAAACAGCTGCTGTCATCCAGTTTCTCACAGACAGACGTTAAACTGTTTGCAAACAACAGTCCCCCAGCTCCCCCAGTCCCACCCTCCCCAACCTTCTGCTGCACGGGCCAGCACGAGCACTGATTTACAACTCACACATACTGTTCTCCAGATCATTCTTCCCCGCTGGTTCTCCAGACAGAGGCAGTGAGGTAAAATCAGAATTGCAAATATCACAACTTCACATCAGTTTCAGAGCACTTTTAAAGGGGCTGGTTACTCTTAAATACTTACATAATTGATACATTTTTAAAGACTGTCGGGCAGGTTTTTCAGCAATTTATGGTAAAGACAACAGAAGGAATGAAAATATATTAATATTAGCTTATACTTCACATCGGATGTCCTAAC
This sequence comes from Rhinoptilus africanus, assembly GCA_013400135.1. Lineage (NCBI taxonomy): Eukaryota > Metazoa > Chordata > Aves > Charadriiformes > Glareolidae > Rhinoptilus > Rhinoptilus africanus. The sequence continues at coordinate 411,280 of VXBO01009225.1, forward strand.
AAATAATAAGATATAAAATTTTAGTGCAGATTAGTAAAGCCTGGTCCAAGAATCCTGTTCCAGAATCTAAAGGTATGTCTATACAGCTGGAAAGATCTTTAAAAGCCTTGAACATGCCCCCAGAATTATCTGAAAGCACTGAGTACCTATTTTTCATTTGCACTAACTAGAGAAAGTGTTACGTGTATTGGCATGCATTAGAAGGATGGAGCGCTTTAAACTACTCACTGAACCCTGCTCCGGGGACTCATGCTCTCGTAAGGAAGTCTCACAGTGAAATTAAATAAGGAAACTTCACATGGAAACACATGGCAATGATGTCTCGGTCCTGTGTACAAAATGCAGTGAGAACAACTTTTTAAAGTGTTGTAAAACCCTTATATATAAAAAAAAAAATCATTGTCTTAATGTTATCAGCCAAAATCTATTCTTTAGTCACTCATAGCTCATATTTATTGCATATGAGGGCCTAGTAATGCCAGGAAATTGCCTGTGGAATATTTTTCCCTCTCTATCCATGTTTACTCATATACTCATGACACATACGAGTCAAAACCATAGAAGAGGCCCATAGAACCATTATACCGGCTCTCTCACAGTAAGCTCAAGTAGCACAGGAGCTGTAAAACTCCGGGAAGCAGGATTACCTGAATCCAGGCAGAGGGAAGACACACTGTATGTAAAAGATGATGAGCAAATAGCTCCCTGGGCTGGAGCCCACAACAGTTACCGCAGTTCAAAACAGCCGATTTCTGAGGCTTGGTTCAGTGCTCAAAGTGAATACAAAGGCTAACACAAAGTCCTCAGGGAGCTTCAATAAAAATAGCTCATTTTCCTTTCCTTCTGTAAGGATATGTTTATGCCTCAAGTATTTTAACAAGCCTTCTGTGTAACAGTCAGCCAGCAAAACACAACTCCATTTATTTATTTTTTAGGACTTCAGTCACGCTGGAGTTTTCAAACCAACATGGGCAGAGTTTTACTGGAAGGAATCAGAAAATGCAGCATATCTTCTTGAGAAGATTAAAAGAAGAGTTATCTGAGTGCACTGCATAGCTGGGTTTACACCTTTGTTGTCTCCATCCATAACAACACTTTTTTTCCTTCCTGTATGATTTATAGTGGTCTCTTCATGGTCTTCACGGATCATTAAAAAGTGCAATAGCATTTGGTGGATGTTTTGTTATAAAGAAGATTGATATCTCAAATAGTCCAACCATTTGGGGGATCCATTTTTAAGATCCCAAAATAAACAGAGTCTTAGGCAGGTTTTTTAAAAAAGGTAATTAAAAAAAACACAGTCAATCCCAATCGAGGCAGTAAGTTAAAATTTTACGTTATTTTTACTGCAGTGATATACCTTAACAACTAAGCATAATACTAAAATAAAGTTGAACTAATTATTTTATAAGTTTCAAAAATCACTTATCTTCAGAAGCCATTCTGCATTCACAGATTTCCACCAATTATTCCGTTCCTTAAAGCCTTAATATTCTATACCTCCTCTAGTAATATGTAATAGTAATATGTAAGCATTCTATCTACGCTTTGCTTAATACAAAGGAAGAGAAAGGGTAAAATCACAGCGAGTACTCTTTTCACGGAGACAAGACATATTTCCGTATTTACGAGTACAATACCTGATTGTTTTGGAAAGCAGATTGGAAAATACCGACACATATGGGGACAAGTGTTGGAGAAATGTAGTAGATGTAAGGAAGAAAATTGAATATTATTAATGAAAAATGAAAGCTTCGGAACACAGGACATGAAAATGAACAGCATCTGAGCTGCTTTGTGTTTGTTGACCCACCCCCCAAAAGGCAGTCAAAGAAATTAGCAGCTATCAAAATACAAAGCTATGCATTATTAGAGTATTTATTGATTAGTATTTAGAAGGCATATCGATGATAGGACATACAGTATCAATGCTAATTATCTAGTATGAAGTAAAATTCTTCATCGTCCTGAAAATCCAGATCAACCAATAGCAGTGGCTTTAAAATCAGAAATGTTCATGGATTGTACAAAAAAGTTGATTTGAATAAAATGAGTTCTTTCATCAGAGCTCAACCATTTTGATAGAAGAGATGCAAATCCAGCTCATGAATCAATCCTGTGAAAATTTGTAGTCATTGTTATTGAATTCTGGACCGGTTTATAAAAAAAAAAGTCAATAAGAACAGAGGGGAAATTAATCATTGTTTATCAGTAACCCCCTTACTATTCTTAGGAGAGCTCCTTACTGTTATGTGAAGTCTGAAAACCTGCGAATAAGGTTATGTTCCTTTTAATCTGTCATCAGAGTGCCGGGGAGATATTTACTAACTTTGGAAAAATACAGAAAATTCAAGAATGACTAAAAATCCAGAGACTCTGAATCAAAAGAAACTGCTTTTTTTAGTGTTTACTAGCGTCAAAAGTGACAGAAAAGACAAAAGTGTGAAACTGTGCTCTCTGTGTTCTTAAATCAGAACAAACATAATTAAAATTGAAGATGACACTGGCATATTGACCCTTGCAAATGCAAGAAAACCCAATAAACATTTTACGAAGAAGGCCTACAGAATGCCTACTTCGCACATTTCAAATAACACATATAGGCTTTGGCAGTATGGATGGGGAGGAAAACTTTGAGGAATACACTAAGCACTGAGGAAACTACTGCTGATAAGCATACCAACGCTCCTGAAAACATAAGAAATGAGCTGGCTTTGAGCTTCTAACACAACAGGGAAAGTAATAAATACATCTACAAGGAAATGTGACAGGGTAAATCACTGCTAATATTAGTTTTGCGTTTGCAGCACTTTAATAACAGGACAGTCAGACAAGTCACCAAGTCAGCCATTCCTGTGCATCAGTGCTTCCTCACTCATGGTTCTTTTCAGTCCTAGTGAACTAATATGAGTAAACTGGGCTCTGGCATTTGACTTGGTGTGAATCCTCCCCGGGTTTTAGCGAAGCAAAGAAACAGAGGGAGGTTTGGGAGGTTCTTCTACTACCTGAAAAACAAATAGGCTTAGAGAGAGCAAAGATCATCCCTGATGCAGCTATGGCAACAGCGTAAGTGTGACTGAGCAAAGAGACTAAGACAAAAAAGATAAACATACAGAAAGCTGGGGAAAAAAACATGGAAAAAGCAGACCGAGGATCCCCTACAGGGATAACTGGAGTCAGACAGCTGCTGAACAAGAGAGAAAAGCAAGGCTGTGGGAAAAACAGTGGGTCAGTAAAACAAGATGATATGCTGAAAGTATCTGGGGCTGCTGGCAGGAGAAGAGATGAAATCAAGGCTATGGGTAAGGCAGGATTCGCTTAGGTTGAAGCTGCTGAGCAGTCTTGTTCTCAGGAAGCCTGGAGCATGAGAACAATAAGACTTAAACTGGAAGAGAAGGACTTAACCAATTTGCTCTCCCCCTCCATCCTCTCTGGAGCTCATTCCATTCCCAAAGAAAGAACCTCAAATTCCTGAACTTCACTATTTCTCTGTGGATATAGTACAATTCTCAGCCTATCCAGCGTACAGTTTCGTAGCAAATGACAACGTAGTTCTGAAGACCTATCCATGTATGACAGTAGTTCAATACAAATTTTATTTTAGGAGATTATAGAGAACCAGGACACTAAATGGACACTTTGCTGCAAAAGTTGGAATACACTACCTAAATTGTCTCTTCCCTCCCACACTCATGGAACAGACAACAAGATTCATAGTACATCATTTACATGATCCCATATCGTCCTACCTTCCTGAATAGGAAGTGAAAATAATCAGATCAGCAGCTAGTTACTACTTAGTTTCATGCCTGCGGGCTCAACACACTGGTCCATGTAACTCCTACTCTGAAATCAGAGTAAAAAAAATTTCTTTTCTTTTTCTGGAATTACCATCATTGCTGCACCTGAGCTTCTCACAAATATTAATCTTTAAAACACCCACGAGATCTAACTAGGTGAGTGCATTGCTATTTTACAGATTGGAAACTGAGGCTCGGAGAGACAAAATCATCCATTCATTTTACATTTTTAACTCACTTTTTGCACACAATTACAGTTCTTATTTGTCACCCTCTCTGGGGGAAACACCACACACCGCTCTACTTTAGGACTAAGCCTACTTGAGAGAAAATTCCATACAATGTATTTTTATCAATTTTTAGGCAGAATATAACAAAGTTTTCCAAGCTTTGTCAGTTTTTACATTACATTCAAGTGATCAAGTGTGAAGATTATGTCATAGAGCTAGCAACTACAGATATAGCAAAGCCCAAGGTGCCACATTTGGCACGTCAAGATAGACTTGGAAAGCAGGATTTGATTGCTTTATGGGACAGGATAAGGAACAAAGGAAAGAAGAATAGGCAGCAATTCTGTTTCAGCAGTTTTTAACCTTGTCAGCAGCACATATGTTTCAGGTGAAGATTTGTACACAACTGAACAATAATCCATTAATTCTCTCTCTCTCCCTTTCCTTCAGTAGGATTTTGAACAGAACAGGAGCCCAACTCCATAGGTTTTAAAGAGCATCCCAGCTTCAAGGGAATCAAAGATATACCACAAACAATTCTGCTTCAAGTGAAAAATCAAAACAGTAGGTACCAACAATCTTGCAGAACGTTAATTCAGAGTAAATCTAGATTTAAAGGATACATTAAAAAAGACTGAGGAAGACTTCCGTTGATTTCAACAAGCTTTGGATTTAGATCTTTGAAAACTAGACAACCCAAACTGAAGAAATTAAGTAAAAATTGAGGAACTAGATTCTCGATTTAGAAAGTAAACCTGTGACCATTCTAACTTTGAGCTTAGGCTGAATTATTTTTCATCATGTGCACAATATGATTTTATCTGAGTATCTAGCACATTTTATCACTGTCTAGATTGAGACTATAATTATTGATTACCTTGCCAGAAAAGTCAAGTTAATGAAAATTAAAATTCTCCTATACCAGATGCATCTAAATTAACTTGTTCAATGAGCTCCAACATCATGGTCTGCAAAAGCCAGGAGCTTTCCTTGGAAGTTTCATAAAACAAATAGGTGCAGAGTTTACCTTCTGTGCTCTTTCTGAGGTAGAAGTCAAAGGCAACAGACATCTCTTCAATTCACTTGATTTAGTAACAAGTTCTTAAAAAGTGGTGCTACATCCTTTGAGGCAAAAGTGTTATTAACTAGAGAGGATGGCTGCTCTTTTTGTAACTAAGATTAAAGAAGTGCTTCTCTCCAGTGTTCCAAACAAAGTGTAAAATTATTATTTCTTGAAAGATATGTCTTTCGTAATTAACTCACTATAAAAAAACTAAGCATCTATGAAAAATTACTATTAATTTATTTTGGACTGCAGAGAACTACAGAAAACATGTAAAAAAATACATCACTCTTTTCCGTACCTATGCAAGTATCACTGAATCCAGCAACAGGACAGTTGTCAGACACAATCAGAAATATAGACCAAGATGTTTGCTTCAGAGAGCAACCAAGGAAATATTTGCAGAAACACAGTGACATGCCAAAAAAAAAAAAAAAAAANAAACAAAAAAAAAAAAAAAAAGAAAAAGAGCAACCCTACAGAGCAACTCCATAGTCACTGAGGAAGGAAAATTAAATAAATCATAAAATAAACCATCACAGGAATCCCAAGTGACAGATTCTTCTCTTATAGCCAAAAGAACTGGGATGTTTTGTGTTAAGAATGCACTTTTCCCCTCTTTTCTCTTTTCTTCTAAATGCAGCTACTGGTTCAACTATCAGACAAATGTCAACCAAAGCATGGCTGTTAAGATTATCACTATCGCATAGGGACTCTATTTACACCATCCATAATTTTGCTTATTAATATGATATCTCAGCTCCTTGAATCAAAGTCACATTTATGCCTCATTGAATAGACTCTTAATTATTGCCAAATATCAAAATGCTATTAACATGTACATAAGCTGTATCTGGCGAGTAAGTACAGGGATTGATTGAAATGACGTCACTCAAAACTTCGCATTTATATTTTTATATTTCTTTTTCATCAAGGGTTGAAAAGTAGAAATTGATATCTTCCCATATCACAGAATCGGAAGGGCCCTCTGGAGATCATCCAGTCCAACCCCCTGCCAGAGCAGGGCCACCTTAGAGCAGGTTGCACAGGAACCCATCCAGGCGGGGTTTGAATGTCTCCAGAGACTGAGACTCCACCACCTCCCTGGGCAGCTTGTTCCAGTGCTCTGCCACCCTCAAGGGAAAGAAGCTCCTCCTCACGTTTAGGTGGAACTTCCTGTGCTCAAGTTTGTGCCCATTACCTCTTGTCCTGTCCCTGGGCACCACTGAAAAGAGCCTGGCCCCATCCTCCTGACACCCACCCTTCAAGTATTTATAGGTGTTGATAAGGTCCCCCCTCAGACGTCTTTTTTCCAGACTAAAGAGACCCAATTCCCTCAGCCTTTCTTCATCAGAGAGGTGTTCCAGTCCCCTCATCATCTTGGTGGCCCTTTGCTGCACCCTCTCCAGCAATTCCTTGTCCTTCTTGAGCTGGGGAGCCCAGAACTGGACACAGNGAGGATGCTGTGGGAAACCGTGTCAAACGCCTTGCTCAAGTCAAGGTAGACCACATCTACCGCTCTCCCCTCATCCATCCATCCATCCAGTCACACCATCATAGAAGGTGATCAGATTAATCAGGCATAGAATATTTTGATATTACAATAAAAATTATAAAGTCTCGTATGAATTAGATCAGGTCTGGAGGAGGAGAGGCTTTCGGGGGAATTCAAGTGCCGTGCTGAAAACCTGTGCTGATGAAAGGGGCAATAGTCTTTTCTTCATCGTAACCCAGTCTAGCAAAACAAAGCCAGAGGGAAGCTAAACAAGATATTACCAGGAGGACAATGCAGAAAACAACACTGGTAGGAACCATCAACGCTCACAATCTCTAAAAGCTTTGGGACTGTCTCTTTTACAGTCACGCACTTTGCGTACATCCATAGATACACATCAGCAAGTAACAAAGTTACAGATTTGCTTGAAAGGAAAATTCCCTCTTCACAATTATTATTTAATTATTGTGCAGGTAACATGAGTAACTACTTTACAGTTTGCAGAGCAGGCATTTGTGGTGACCAAGTGTTTTTCAGTAACAGTAACTACTTCTGTATGTGATTACAGCACCTTAATAAAAAATAGCATAGAATGAAGACATAAAAATCTAGTGAAATCTAAGTTTGGAAGCATGTCTGATGTTCGATATTTTCATTAAGGCCTTTTAGTTGTTTAATTGTTAGATTTTAAAGTTAAAAAGCAAAAAAATAAACTTCACTATTTCCTTTCCTCAGTCAAAAACCTTCAATACTGGTTGGCTCAGCATTTGAGGCACATCTAAATATTTCAGGGCACATGGCAAATAAAAAATGTTAGTCAATGTAAATTTTGTTATTGTCAGTTGTTTAATCATGTCTAGCAAAAGAGTGTGAATATTTGCATGATATGTCAACATCTGTCATTATTTACAAGAAATACTGTTACTTTATGTAAGTTCAGGTTGGTAAGCAGTATTACCCAGAAAAGTCAGTTCTAAGAAATGGAGATTTTTAACTGCAATATCTGTGTCTATATGTAAGTACGTTTAATCGGACCTGTAATTAATAAATATCAACTGATAAAAAATTGCCCATTCAGGTTGACTGAAATATCATAAAGAACAGTTGCAAAGGAAGATTAATGAAAGGAATGTCAATGTTTATCCACGTTGTTTATGCACCACAGATGCTTTGCATTCAACACATTTATAAGGGGAGGTAATGACCATCTGCATAACAAAATTGCGAATATAGCTCTATGGAAGTCAAGGGCAAATATGTCACCAGGCCAGAGGGATTTGTCCCTCTGATAGATAGTACCATACTCTGCTCTTAGCAATTCATTTCTAAGCAACTATACATTTAATTAAAAGCTGTAGAATAGAGCAAGAAAAAAATAATTAAGAAAATAACACAGGAAATCAGTACTCTGCCAATGAAACAAAAACACAGCCAAGTATATTTCTCCTTATCATTAACTTTCCCATTTTCTTGGGCTTGTATTTCATAAAAGCAGTACATACACGCTTCAAAAAGCAACAGCATCAAATTCTGAAAGCATATCTCGGTTACGCCTGTGCACTATTACTCATGAAAATATCTACGTGTATGCAGAGGGTCACACACGCACACTAATCAAGCTGTTTTCTGTAGTACTACATGTTTGGGAGTTTTCCATTTCAGTGCTACCAATCAATTACCCACAGCAACACAATGCAAGGCCTCCTATTTAAATGCAAGCAGCAGACAAGGTTTCTTCAAGTAAATTGATCCATTAAAAACTTGAGGAGGGTGTTCCCTAGATTTTATACTAAGGCTATCAAAAAGTGCAATTGAAGCCTCAAAGGAAATGTCTGTTCCTTCTCTTCATACTTATATTTGTGATTCTAAATATATTTTTTTTGCATGAGCTTTTGATTTTGAGTCACTGCATTGTCATTGATGTTATTTTGTTTGACTGCTAAGGAGATGGCCTATGCTGAAGGCCTATCCACCTTTAAGTCCAGAAACCTCCTTTGGGATCGCCACTGACCAAGCCCCTACACTCATGATGTTATTCTGTAGAATTGCCAGGCATCAGTTAAGGCAAGAGTTGAGTATCCTGCCTTGTTTTTATAATGCCAGAACCAGAGTCCAGTTTGTCACTGAATCTAAAATAACAAAAATTTGTTGCTGCTCTTGAGCTTAAGCAGTTCTAAAGAAACCCAAATAAATAGTTAACATTTCTGAGCAACGTTGCCCTTTCTGCAGAGCCTTGCACACTTGTAGCAGAGCTAGTAAGTGTTCAATTCTAAAAGCTCTCTCCAGAAGACTGCCATCAACAGGGCCAGAGTGGCAGGTCGAGTGAGTGGATAAAGAAATACCCAGAGAAGCTTCCTGTCTGTAGAATAAGTCAAAATACATATATACATACATAGTGAGGCAGGGTTTGATATGTTAAAGCTGTAAACTAATTGACGTAGGTGTTTAATAGGAGCTTAATTTAGGAGACTGGGTGCCTTGAGGCTGTACAAAGAGCAGATGCAACAGTTGTAGCACTGAATGTCAGAACTTACCTCCTACTGCTTTAAGAAAGAACACTTTAGGACAATACAACCTTGTAGTAGGAGCTTATCTCTCAAAACTGAGGGGCCCAGGATTACTGAGGAATGCAGAGACTAATGAGAGCTAACACTTCTGATGAGCCAGCAAGAATAAAAAAGTAGAGAAAAGGCCTGCGGTTAACTCTGAAGGTCACAACGATGAAGAGGAGTGGAGGAAGTAAACGACCACCAAATGTCTCTGAAGACCACCGAGAGACTCTAGTGCACATGCGGGAGTGGGCAGTAACCTGTAATCATGAGTTAATGAATAGGTAATCATTTCTTGGAAAACTAGGGAATATGCATAGGCAGAATGTATTTAAACTGTCCATCTGAATCAGTCGGCGCACATTCGGTGGACCAATCCCCTGTGCGCCCGGCGCTGCAATAAAGAATACCTGCTTGGTAGTCACCAAGGTTAGTGAGTCTTAATGTCAGCATTTCACTGCATCAATACCCTCACAGCATAAGGGTAAGCAAAAGGGTAAACATTGGTTTCTAAAAGGATATTCAGAAACTGGAAAAGAAGATATTGGGGAATGTAGCTGAAACTAGAGTCCATTAAAATAGCTATTAAAATAAATTCCTGTAATGCTTCAGTAATCACTTCAGTATATCTTTTTAAGACTCCATTAAAAAAATGGTGAGAAAATTTTGAAGTTTAATATTAGCACTGGCTAAACATTTTTCATCTCCATTTTAAGAGTAACCAGAGAAGTACAAAATAAAAAGGGGATTAAATTGCCTAAAGGCATTTAGGTTCAGGCTTTTAAACATTTGGGAACTCTTAACAGCACAGAAGATGTCAGGTGTCCCTGAAATCAGTGGGAAAATAGGCTACTTCCTATATTTCAGTTTGGAACCACAAGGATTTGTCAAACAGAATGTAATATCTCTATCTTATACATCTCATCTGAGCTACACACAGTGCCTGTATCAGCACATTGCATCTACTCCATTATTTATTATTCATTAAGTACTGACATGTGTGTCACGTCATTAAGCATGACACTTGAATCTGAAAGAAATATAAATAAAAACAAACCAGAAAAAAATTACTAAAATTATTATTTGTTTTGAATGAAATTAGAAAATAACGGGATTATTCTCTTCCATCAAAAGTAGTGTCTTATTCCCCTTGCTATGGTATCCATTTCGTATATCTCATGGTGGTGCCGTTACAATGATTTAAACAAAGATTTATGTTGCCACAACTCTCATTTTTGCACTCTAGAACTGTCCCTCCTTAAATTCTATTTCTCTATACCAATTTAAAAAATTAATGTGAACTCCATTATACAACTATAAAACCTCCAAGGTCACATAGTTTATAATGCAGCCAAGATTTAGCTTGTAGTTTTCAGTGCATCATGCCACAGCATAGTCAGAGCTTTTTGGTTAGGTTGGTGTTTTTTTAAAGTCATATTTGTGTTCAAATAACTTTCTTGTTAGGTTATTTCGAATGGTATTGCTGTTTTCTCAGTGGCCAGGATCTCCTATTTGAAGACATAAGTGTCACAAGTCCTCCAGCTGAAGAAGTTGTTAATCCTCTTTCTCTTACAGCTTTTAGAGTTCACAAGAGTGCTACTGTCTCTGCGTGTAGCTTCCTCTTTCTGTTTTGAAAGGGAAGATGCCTGAATATCTGAAAAAAAAAAAATGAATAATCTGTTGCTTTTTTCTTGTGCATGGTACTTGTCCCTCACTTTTTCCTCACATTTACTCTCTGTGTTCACCTTTAATGAATTCCCCTGGACCAAACAAGAGCTCAGTCGCTCCCTTAGGTACTCCTAGATTTCCAGTAAACTCATGTCTGCTCCCCTCTGCACTGAACTCCACTCATTATGACTGCCTCTTATCCACTGCCAGACCCTCTGCTCAACTTGAAGCTCATGTACCTTCCTTCATATTTCCTTCCTGCCTCTGGCCACAGCTTCTGGTGCAATCAGACTCCTGCTCCTTTTATGATTTCCTTACTAAAAAAAAAACCAACACCCAGACAGTGGCAGAAAATGGAAGGTGAAAAAGAAGTATCTGAAAGCTGGAAGCAAGGTCAGCAAGAATTGCTTTTCTAATGTGTTAATTGGGTCCTCCCCCAGCAGACAGGAGTCCTCAGTCCTTATCAAAACAACAAAAAACAGAACTCTACATAAAGGTTTTCTTCTACTTATCTGGGAAATATTTTAGCTCTATGAATTACATTTTTAGCTCCTAAATCTACACCTGATATCTCCTGCAGTAAAACTCAGTATACTGAAAACACCAGCACCAGAGTTAGTTGTCAAGTCCATTTTTGGATGAAATCAGTTTTTCCCCCAGTTCTTTAGTTATAACTGTGTCTACGTACTGTTTTTAAAAGCCATTCCAAGAAACAGAGTACAAGTGCAAGCGCTTGAATAAACTGTAAGGAAGTACAGATTCATAAATTCCTATAATTTCTTGTAAAATCTGATCCGGTGCAGACACTCTCTGTACCCTGCAAGGCTTCATGTGAGCTTTGAATGTCACCCTCTGTTGATGATTTTCATGCACATTTCATGTCACTTCTTTTAAGCACGTTCTTTATATATATTTTTTTCCGATAATCACATAAGCAGCTATATGTTAGGTTGGCTTGAGTAAAAAAAGTTACCTTTATCATTTAAATGATCATGTAATTCCAAAATATATCCTGGCTGGGAATTATCCCATGCATCTTTCACATAAAGGGAATATTTATTCTTCTGATTTTATACCCTGGAAAAATGGCGAATGTAAAATCCACTGCTGTCGTTCTGAATTGTTGCAAGTATGGTCTTAATGCACCTTTTAAAATTTAGAACTTAGCTGAAGGTTATTTTTTATATCACATCACTGAAGCTTTGCATCACTTTTTAGTCTATTCGGCAGGTTCTGAAATCTTGTTGGCATCACCGGGTAACTCTCCCTCTAGTCTTTCAGATTCCAAGAACAGATTTCCCCAACAGCTCCTACAACTATTTTAGTTTCAGCTGAGACGAAATACTACAAATGGTAACATTTTGCATTTGAACGAGCCTGTGATGAGTATTTCAGGTGGATGCTCCCAAAGTGGAAATTGCCTAGCTTAGACTAACCCTGAAGGGGATGCTAAAGGCCAGTATCAACTTCTTTCAGCTTTTTTTTTCCAGCGTACTGCCAAATCCAGCATTAATACTCCCATTCGGTGTTTTGATTAAAGGAGACTATGTGTTCAGGAGCTTAGCTTCTTTGTGCATTCTTTCTGGTCCTTTCAGCCTCAAGTACAGGCACTGTGACTCTGTGGAGACACTGACTGTAGCCGTTACAAAGAGGTATTACTATTATTTTGTTGTTCGTCTGACAGTGCTATAGCAACCATTATGGTCACCATGAATTTGTTCTGACCACATGTCCTGCCACCAGAAAAACTACTACTTCATTTCCTTTCACCTGACAAATAACTGTATTCTATTTCTATCCTCCTACCTTTTTTTTCTCGTTACCTTTTTTTTTTTGGTGATAGAAGAAAGGTAGTAGCTTTGCGTTGCTTGGTATTTGAGGAAGATGAAAGACTCCCAAAAAACAGCACTTCCCTTTCAAAGATGAAAACATCTTCACCACCACTGATGTTCTCTTTCCTTTTTTTGCTCACTTTCTACTCATAAAATCAACTTTTCTCCCCACAGACCTATTTAACTCTCAAATATCTCCCAAAATTCACAAAGAACAATACAAAGTGCAGTGCAAAGGCTTCCCAGTTCCCATAACACAACGCTCTCAGAAGAATACAGCATGAAGCAGCGAATAATATTTTGGTGTTTGGAATAAAAAAAAAAAAAAGAAAACCTTTCAGTTATCCAGTAGTAGTGATTTTGGCCCAGTTCTTTTCTATGATTTCAGATATTTTAGAACAGGAACATCTTTAGTCAAGGCTGAATTTTGGTATCCCTCTTAAGATACACCACACCATCACACTGATTTTTGAATGGACATTTCAGAAATTATTGCATTTTTCGAACTGCCTAAGCATATCAGCTCCATATGAATATTGCTTTGCCTGCAGAGTATTTTGAAGCACTCGAGTGATGGAACCAGATTCAGCTCAAAATGAAAGCTTGCGGAAGAGAGAACTGGTAGCTGCAACTGAACTCTTCACTATGTCAACTTTAGCAAAAAGTGAAAGATTCTGAAAGCAGCCTGTTGACTTATTCTTTAAACTATTTGATGTTTCTGAGCAAGGACCATCTTTTCATGCAACAGCTAATTATGTACAGAAGAGAACAAGAAGAACTATACGCTCTGCACGGCTCAGCAGAAGACGGTCTTCCTCTCGCACACACTGAATTGTTAAACTCAAAGCATCAGTAATCTGGCCGCTACTTTAAACAGAGATTTCAGAAACAGAACTACAGACTTCAGCATTTCTTAGAGGAGAAAAATAACTTAAAAGTGCTTTGGGAGAAATGAAAACCTTCAGAAGTAGATAGAGCAAGGATTCCCCCTAATGGAGAAAATGGAGACTTTTCACAGACTCCTGTTTTGGCTTTAAATGCAAGTCAGTAAGGTGACATAGAATGTTAGTGATATTTTTAATGTATGATGAGTGGTTGTGGCCTTATTAGTATTGTTAAGGGCTGCTGGAAATACTAAATACTAAACTCGAAGAGAAGTGATTACAGAAAAAAATATAACGCATAAAAAAAAGTAGAATGTTCTAGTTGTCACAAAGAAAGACAGAAATATTAAAAGATACGGTGTTTAAATGAAGAATTAACCATGGCAAAGCAGTAGACCTGCTCTCCTGGCCTCATATTATTTATCATTACAACCGGTGGAGAACTCACTGAAGACCTACTAAAGATGACTTTGGATTTCGTGACTCTGTTCAGCAAGGCAAGGAGCAGCTCACACCTGCAGCATGTTCAGCTGAGCTGGTTGGTCAGTTTGCTACTGTCCTTCTTTCATCCCATAAGACAGTTCTAACTAGAAAACTAGAATCCAGATAAGATCTCCAGAGTTTAAATTTTATGTATTATCAAGTGTGAAAATCCCTAATTTCTGTGCTTTAGTTTCATATTTTGTTTATATGCAGATGGGTTTTTTTAACTCTTCTTAATAACATTATTGAAAATTCATAACCAAACCACTTTGGAGTAAAGAACATTTTACACTTTGTGTTGACAAGCCATGTGCTAAGGTACTTATACAAAATATCTTCTAGATTTTATGCGAAAGTTTTTAATTTCATAGACTTTCTTGGAAACGATTATACCTACAGAACAATTCCCATTAGTCATATCAAATTATCCTGTGTCACTGTGTAAGGTCAAGTCAGATGAGAATGTTAAAAGAACTGCATCTGTCAGGGTTTTAAAAGTATGAATGGAATGAAAGTTTTTCAGACTTACTCCCCTAAATAAAACTGCAAATTTTAGACCCTGTTCATCTTGGTCTTTCACCTAACCCAATCACAGTCTATCAAGACAATGCAAACATTTTTATGAAGACTGTTATTACTTGGTCAGTAAGGCATCCTTTACTTCTCGTGGTAATGGCATTTACTACACATAGCTACATTTTTCTCTGCCATTTGTATCTGTATAGGGAAAAAAAGGGTATTTTAATCAAAACCAGCTACTTGAAGGGATATTTTTCTTCCCATGAATGAGAAACTTGATTCCTTCTAGTAAAAGGGAATGGGAAGCCAGCTGATACAATGGCCACATAAGACCCTGTTGGATTGACACTTTCTTCAAAAGCATGTAAAAGCAATAAAAAAACCTAAGCTTTACCGACCTAAATTTAAAATCTATAGCTTTAATATCCTATTACACTGCAAATAACAAGCTTATTCCTTAAAATCTGACAACTTGCAGATGCACCACTTTCTCCCTAGCCATTCTTTGTATTTTAAAATATAAAATAAATGTAAGCAAAATTTTCCAAGGTTCTCATTCTTCGCAGGAACATGCTACTCAAAGTCTGTCCTTTCCCAGAATGTTAAAGACATTTCAAAGGAGTACCTATAAAACAGGGGAACCCCTAAGTCTGCATAGCTACACAAAGACCTGTTTAGTCTGAGATGCTAAGAGTCCTAGGAGACACAAATTTATTTGCCTTATTCCCCAAGCACTTGTCCTTGATGCCAAGCCTGGCGGGCAACAGCAGCTATTGAATCCCTTTAACAGTTTCTTATTAACTGCTTCTGAAGAAAGTTATACTTTGACTTCTCTTCTTCCCGGATGAGTTACAGGAATTAATGGAAATTGCAAAGCCAAACAGATGCCGTTTCAGTAACAGAAACTCAGACAAATCACAGCTAGTGGATAGTCTGATGGACTCCACAGATATACAATTCACCTGCAAAACTCAGACAATATCTGCAGGCAGGTATGTGGAAGTGTATAAATATAGCTCCAAGGAAAAGACAGTTTAGTATGAGATTGGCTGATTTTAAAATATTTAACTCAAGCACATCTGTAATCTGAAGAACATTCACATTTGGATTCTGATTCATGTCATGGGCCCAGTTATGACACTATTTTCTTCACAGATATTTACGGAAGGAATGTCTTCCTCTTCTGTTTCCTCTCACTGTAGAAAGAAAAAATCTGAGAAACTGTATGTTGAGTGGGGAATCTATAAAATGATCAGAAACAAATTTCTGTAGTTCATGACATTTCTCAATAGCAGGGCAGGTGGAAGAAGATAAAAATAAACTATCTTTGTCAGATTATGGTTCTTGCATTCGTTCGTGATCATAAAGATTTTTCTGAAAGAATACTGACAAAATAACTTAAAAGCATAAAGAAGAAATCATACTAAATGTCTATGAAAAGATGAAACAGTATTAAAGACATACAGGAAAAATCAGATGAAAATCAGAGCAATTATTGTGCTGGGTTGTTTTGCTCTGACATCAAAAAATATGCTTAATAAATGTAACAGTTCACCAAAGTGAAGAAGATCATAACACTTGCACTTGTATGCTCATTTAGCCATGTTATTTTGCAGACAAAAAAGGTTGAATGATTAGAGTATTGTAAAGTCAGCTTTCTCTGTAAACGTGAATTCATCACCCAGTATTATGCTTATGGATTATTATTGAATTGCATGATTCAGGGCTAAAGTTGACATGAGTTTTTATTATTACACCCTACATAATTTTGTCTTGGAAAAGTAATTTGCCTGAAATTGGCTCATTTATTTTGAAGTAAAACAAAGGAGATGAGACTCCTCTGTTGGTCTTCTTAGTTCATACTCACAGCACAAGGTTGCAGAGACATCCCACCTGACATGGCAAGGTGATGTTTGCCTCTGTAGCAGTTTATGCTCAAACTCTGAGATCTTCAGTGTTCATCCTCTTCTGCTGGTCTCACCTCTTTAGTCTGTGAGATGTGCCTTTTTATCCTCTCAGATCACCACGATCTGTGGCCTTTCGTAGCCTCTTGTTCTGTCCAGTCTGACCCTTCAGTGTTCCTGGTAAGTCAATCCCAAAACTGACTGAGAGATAAGTGCTCACTTTGTGCTTGCTCTGCATCCATCTTAACTACAGCGTTGTCACATTATTTACTTTATGGCCTGCTAAATGTTAAATCAGCAATTTGCTAAATATGCTTATGCTAAATCCATTTGACCATAAAGTTGAACTGCTGATTTAGCAATTCAGCTAGTCTATGTCTTGCCACTGGAAATGCTAAATGTGTCTGTGCAAGGTTGGCAATTCAAGCAAGTCATCTCAGCTTGAGAGTCTTTTTCCCTTAGTGTTGATCCACGACCCCCTGCTGCCTTCAGATTTCCCCTTACAAAGGCAGAGCTTTTCAAATACTGAGAACACGAACAGGAGGCTATCTGAGCATGGCCTCAGTATGAAGTGCCTTCTTACTTTTTGTGGTTTTTCCTAAATCATATTTCATAAAAACAGAAACATGGAAGCCAACACAGACTTTTGAAGATGGTCAACTTTGCATTGAAGGGGATTAAATGTTTCTTCTCTTACATCCGTTATGTACGAAGACCACATACTTCTTGACCTATTCCGTCTGTGGTTTTCCATCTGTACAAGCCTGCCGTATGTTTACCCTCCTGCTCACTTTGGCCTCGCGTTCCACTGTGGCACTTGAACCTAATGAAAAGCTTAATAAGTTTTAAATTGCCGGTATTGTTAGTTGCTTAAAGTTCCACCATTGCCTTTACTTAAGCTCTGGTAATATATCAACATCAGCAACCAGTCCATTAGGTTTTACTTAGCTAATGAACAATTATTTATTATTTATCTTCTTTTATCTACTCTCTACATCTTTATTAAAATTGCCTGAAATCTTGCATGCATTCCAAGAACTGCCTTTTTGTAGCTCTAAAAAGGCAACGAAAAATATTAGAGCCAAATACACATTTTAATATTCGTCTTGGTACAAAGGCAGAATTGATTTGTCATGTTTGTTATTCCACAAGCAAGTTTACAATTTAAAATGCAACAATGATCTATCCATCAACTGAAGCAATACTATGAAAATAATCATCTCCCTCTACCAAGTCCCAGTTCTGAGAATATCTGTCATAACTTCCAACGCAGTAAAAATACCTAAGACATGGAAATGACAAAATTTAAATGTAAAGCCAGTGAGGGAGGTTTCAGTGTCTCACTGCAGGGCTAGATTTAAAAGTTCCTTTCTGGAACTCGAAGTTTTCCACATCTTCTTTGGCAGCCTAGTTTCTGGTTGTACTTTTTAAGCTGTTGCACCTTTTTTACTCCCCAAAGAAATCACTTATAATGCTTCTTCGTCTTCCTAGTAAAATGCTCTTTCCCCCATGAAAATGAGGTCTGCTCATTGTTGAGTGAGTATCAGCTGAACTCAGCTGGAGCTGAGCATCAGCCAGTCTCGCATTCATGAACGCTAAATAAGAGTTAAGCTTATTGGCAGTCTTGTTTCTAACTGTTTGATAAAGGGTGTCATTACATCATTTGTCTGACACTTTTTCCTTCACTCCCTGCACTCCTCATTTTAAATTATTAGTTAAAAAAAAAAAATAAAAAAGAAAAACAGACTTGAAAGGTGAGAAAAATCTTACCAGACTGACAAAGCAGTGACATACTTGCTCTACGGTTTGTGTCCCCTTTGTAACAGAGCATTTTGTTTCGTCTGGCAATCTGTATTTCGAGCAGTAGAGGGAGTCTTTTATTCAGTGGAGCCACATTCAGTTCCATTCGTTTACTCTCAAGCCTGATATTTGGGGGATAATTGATTTAAAGGTCAAGGCCAGCAAACCAAAAAAGGATATCAAGCAGAATGTTTGCTCTTTCTTTTTGTTCAGGAGGGATGGAGAACTAAGATCTTTTGCCATCTAATTGTCAGTAATGTTTTCTTCCAAAAAGAAGAAAAATGTTAATCCACCCTTATCTTTCCTCATCTCAGCATTGGTTTGCAAAGGCCTTGAATGTTTTCAACAAGAGGTAGTAAAGATTTGGCTGCAGAAGACAGGATTATTTTTTTTTCAGGACATGAAACAGCAAGTCTTGCAAATAATGGCTATTTCCCCCCAACTCTTTGCACTGTTGCCTCTATCTGTGTACTGTTGCCATTAGTATTGAGAGAGCCATTGTTCATTGTAAGAAAATATAAAAGAACGTCATTATAAGTTCAGATTTCTACAGTGGCTTTCTGCAGGGGTTTTGATCAATGCAGAAGGACTGCCTGAAAAGAGAAACATTTTCCAAGAGAATGTATTACACAGAAAGAGAATGCCCTGACACTGAAAGAAACTGGGAAAAAAAGCGTACCTACCAGTAGGCTAGACAAAGGGCACAGGTCGAGGCCTTTTCTTTGAAAGCACTGATTAATGTGAGGTCCTGTTACCTGCTATAATCATCGTTTTGTTCCGAGTGAAAGGTTTCCTACATTCCTAATTTGTCTTAGGGATGGTAAAAGAGAAAAAACTGTCTGCCTCGGTCCAAGGGTGAGACAGTTTCATTTTGCATTCAGTTCAAAGTGATGGATACAAAGGATGCAGGTTGTTGTACTAACTGAGTGATTCCCTGGAAAAGCAGCCCCTGCAGCTCACATCACCCGACTATTTGTCTTGATGAGAAGGGGCATTTTACACACCCGACTATTTGTCTTGATGAGAAGGGGCATTTTACACAGTTTCTTAAATAAAATGTCACTGTAGCAAAGTTAGCAAGAACTGTTAAATCCTAATAGAGAAAAATAGCCATTTATAAGCACGTGTAACTCTCATATTAAGGAGACTAGATGTTTGCACAAATCACATCTCTGTACTTGACTTTTCACCGTGACATCTAAAACGTGCTAGCAATTCCTGCTTTCTTAAAACTGGTAATCTAGGTACATAGGGGTCCTGATGCTGTTTTGACTGAAGCCCATAAGAGACATCCAGTTCATTAAAATGGGACTTACGCAGACATTTTGTGGGGCGGAAGGTGGAGTTGAGCACCTTTCCTCTAACAATGGACTGGCAGAAGGGAGCCCAGGACAGACAGGTTTCTAGGACTCAGTTAAGTGCCTAAATTGATGTAGAATAAATACAGATCAAGACCCACAGGATACAGAAAGTAAATTACGGCAAAAGGATACATTAGCTACAACTCCAGACAGAGTAAAATCAGTACTCAGATTTTACCCATTCCAGCATCAAAAAGGAAGAGTTTAGCTACTTCTAATACAAGGGTTTACTGACATTAGAGATGTGTCCTGTCTAGGGAAACTTTGGAGCTCACACCATCAAAAACAATGATTTTCCCCATAATCAGCAGACATTCTGCCCCAAGATTTCATTTTGTTCAGTTAAGGTGTTGTGTCCTTATAACCTGCTAGGCTCCGAGGACTCTGCCTAAAAATGGGATCTTTGCTCTTTCTATTCTGTCAGAATATTTTGTCAACCAACTAAATGCTCTAACTCAGGGATAGCGCAAAGTAATTGACTTCTGTGCTGTAGTGAAGCATGGAAATTATATTACCCACAAAGCACGCACACCATCTGCCACCTAATGTAAGTATGCAACAAACCCACTAATATTCTAAAAAGTATTTTAGTTTAACACTGCAGGCGCAGTCAAGAAGAAATACTGTCTTGGACACAGTGAACAGGTTGTGAGACCATTCTGAAACCATTGTGAGACTGAAACTGGTATCACCAGGGCCAAAGGAGAAACATGAAAGCCCCTTCACAAATCCATGGCAGGAGACAGTAAAAGAAAAACTTCCATCTCCACCCTTACTTCTCCTGGCAAAAGCCATGAACATCATCATTAACTAGAAAGGCATGTAACATTTTGACTGTGAACTAGTAACCCAGACAAAATTCAAGAGACTAGACTAGTATGTTTTATCTCAGAGCAAGATTCATGTGTCCTTCTTGAGCAAGGGTTTTCTAGCCATTCTGCACTTCTGATGGCAGGCAGCACTGATCACACAAGAAACAAGCTCTGTAAGTTATAGTAATGGTAAATATCAAAAAACTCCCAGAGGCCAACCCCACAACCAGCATCAGAAGTACCAATTACAGTGCAAATTGTATAATAAAGACCGTCCCTGTTCCTCACCTTACATCTCAAGTTACTGATTAAGGTAAGACATAACCATTTATTGCTCTGGAAAATCAGGTGAAGTATTGATGACGTTTTATGCGATACTTCAACTTTTCCCTATTTCGCTTTTAAACTAAGCTATAAAATGCAGGTAGCCATTCTTGGGTATGAAGTAAGCTTTTAAGTTAAACTGGTATTTTCAAGATGTTTAGCATTGCCTTATACAACCCAATACTTTGCCACCATTTGGTTCTTTGGACGTTTCTAAAAAAACGTACACCAAACAGTGACACGTAGTAATGACCTGCACCAGTACAGGTTGGGGGCTGACCTGCTGGAGAGTAGCTCTGGGGAAAGCAACCTGGGAGTCCTGGTGGACAACAGGATGACCATGAGCCAGCAATGGGCCCTTGTGGCCAAGAAGGCCAACGGCATCCTGGGGGGCATCAAGCAGAGTGTGGCCAGCAGGTGGAGGGAGGTCCTCCTCCCCCTCTGCTCTGCCTTGGTGAGGCCCCACCTGGAGTGCTGGGTCCAGTGCTGGGCTCCCCGGCTCAAGAAAGACAAGGAATTGCTGGAGAGGGTGCAGCAAAGGGCTACAAAGATGATTAGGGGACTGGAGCACCTCTCTTATGAAGAAAGACTAAGGGAATTAGGTCTCTTTAGCCTGGAAAAGAGGCGTCTGAGGGGGGACCTGATCAATGCTTATAAATACTTAAATTGTGGGTGTCAGAAGGATGGGACCAGGCTCTTTTCAGTGGTGCCCAGGGACAGGACAAGAGGGAATGGGCACAAACTTGAGTATAGGAAGTTCCACCTAAACATGAGGAGGAACTTCTTTCCCTTGAGGGTGGCAGAGCCCTGGCACAGGCTGCCCAGGGAGGTTGTGGAGTCTCCGTCTCTGGAGACATCCCAAACCCGCCTGGATGGGTTCCTGTGCCCCCTGCTCTAAGGTGGCCCTGCTCTGGCAGGGGGTTGGACTAGATGATCTCCAGAGGTCCCTTCCAACCCTATGATTCTGTGATTAAATAACATTTGCCATACTGAGTCCTTTAAAACATTTGAGCAAATGTCGCTTATGACTGCCTCAGGATGGGTACTTTTGTAAAGCTCCAGCTACATCAGTTAAAGCCATCCAACCATGATAATACAATGGTGCTTCCTTTCTCTCTTCCCCCTCCCGATCCTCCTCCACACACACATATGTATACACTTATATGTCTTTCTCCAAGCATAATTATATACGTATCTCACATATGACATTTTCTTCAGGTATTCTGTGACCTCTGGACTTTGACACACACACTACAAACTTGTATGGAAGACCCCTTATATCATGTAGATCCCTTGTCATCTCAGTGCAACACACTCACTCACACTTTGCCTATTTGTAAGACCAGAGAAATCATTTTAGTCATCCATAGCACAAACTTCCTAGCGTTCAGCCACTCCTGGCAGTACCAGAAAGCCATGCAAGAGAGCTAAATAAGCCAGTGATTATAAAACAGAGTAGCATTGAATCAGCTAAGCATCCCCTTTCTTGCTGACTATGGAACAGAGACAAATGACAAATGAGACTGAGGAGGTAAACCAAAGATGTCTACCCTGTACTGAGCAACGTAGGGGTCCCCGTAAGAGTTACCCCACAGTGACAGTAGGAGATGTAGATTTTAGTTTGTCTTTTTCTGCTTTTCACATTTGTGATCTCATGTCAGAACGTTGCAACTCAATTACACTTAAAATTAACTACAGGCTTAGATCAGGGCTGTAGTATGTTATATTAAATTGCCTGTGCAAACTGACATCACCGACGCACAGAGGAAACACGAAACTTTGATACATCCTGTGAATTACCCAGTTTTTTCATTGATTTTAAGTTGGTGCATGAATTCTTTATTTGATCAGATAAACTATTTTCTAATAAGAGCAAATGCTACTTTTAGGTAAACTGATTTAATTTACTGATTTGTATTACTTTGTAGTGTAGTATATCATAGGAAAACAGATCTAAATCCCACAGCTTACTAGGTCTGTGGTATCCTTGACCAGCCCTGATGTAAGACATTTCCTCAAGATGTGAAGACAGCTCCTGACTTTTAAGGGGAAAACACCCTTCATCAAGGCAAGATCGAGTCACAAGAATGTGACTACAGCTATCTGCAAACGTAAATGCCATTTTCTATCCTTTCATTTTCACTGAAGCTTTGAAGTAAATACGAAAGGAGCCAGAACTGAGAAAATTACCTGAGGACTGAAACATTTTTGACATAAGTCTCAAATGCAGTTCAAGTCTTTTATACTCCTTCTTCGTTGTTCTAGTTCTGTTTCATCTCAGAATGTGAAGTGATGGTAGTGATGATGGAAAGATTGGACAGCTGGCCTTAGTTCCCCATGTTGGACACAGACAGAAACACAGTGAGATGCCCTCTTTCTCCTGCACAGGCTCTGAGGCTCCTGAAACATTTAACTATTTCTTCCTGAAGGAATTGTGCAACAGGAAGGATTCATTTCACATCTACTACTTCAGCAGGTCCTGTATGCTAAAAGATTTCCTTTCTAAGTGGAATGGCTGTAATTTCAAACCCATTTGCAACTAATGTGGTGGATTTACTGTGCCAGCATGAAAAATTCTTAAATCTCCTTACTGCTATAAGGTCCAGTAAGAAGTTGCTGAGCAATCCTTGCTTTGATCCATCCACCAAACATGGGAAGAAAGCATATTGGTTTGTAAATATAAACAAACCTAGAACAATGAAATCGTCACGGAATATGACTTAGAAGTCAAAGCAATTACTTATTCCAAGTATCAACCTCTAGAAGACAGTTTTTAACTAATTCTGTCCCTCTCTACCCACATGACAGTCATCCCTGTTAAACTACTTTACCAGTCTGTGTTTTGTTTCAATTAGCAACCACCACATGTCCCTCAGGGTAAGAGTAAGGGCTCCATCACAATGTGAAGGGATGGAACCAAGACTGGACTCTCATATTTCCTGCCTCAATACCCTTAAAATACGTAGGGAAAGGTAACTGGTATAAGAAGCTGATTTATATTTCTCACTTCCAACAGACTGGTTCTCAGACAGGCAACTGTAGGCCATTCTGGCTCCCTCTGTGCCACTTGCAGCCAGTGAGAGAGTCCATCCACTCTTTTGCTGGCACAGGTAAAATAAGGGAAACACACAAGTCTTGAAGTACACAGGCTTCTAATGTAGGCCTTGTATGCTGAAATTTTTCACAAAGCCTTGACTCACATAGTGAAATCATCACAGCTTTAAGGGTTTGGGGGGTTTTATATCATCTATAAAATATTAGCAAATGTACTACATTTGAAAGATAGGAGAAAGATTCTACAACACTTTTTCATTGCATATCCTCCTGGATTAATAAGATATAATTATTAGATACATGATGTGTACCATGCTAGATACAGCAATAATGGGTCTGTTCCACAAGGTAAGGTCACAAAACCAAAAACAAAACCAAAAACAAAACCAAAAACAAAACCAAAAACAAAACCAAAAACAAAACCAAAAACAAAACCAAAAAAGACTGGAAGACTGTCAAAACACCACACAGGAGAGAACCTACACATACTGTCCAGTGCAGTCTCCCCCTCCTTTTCTCACACAAATAAGAATGCATAACAAGAACTCTAAAAAAAAAAATACATCGACTATGATTTATAATGATTCAGGTGGAAATGTTAGTAAGTCGTGACATCTTTTTCATCTGCCTCCCTTTTTCAGTGTGGGTTCTGAAGCTAAAAGGGCAGGTGCATTGTATTCAGTCTCTGAGTGTGTTAGCAAACAAGATCCAGAGCATGTGAACAGATACTGTAAATCAGCAGTGATAGATACAAACTTAAAAGGAAACTGGATAAAAATCATTACTACTTACAGAGGCACAGTCGGCATCTAAGAGCCAGACTCATGCGCTTTGATAGAGTGAAGAATGCAACCTGAATTCTTTCATTTCTCTGTGATGCCAGCGCCTGACATAGCAGGCTTTCTGAGATTATCATCAGGTGTTTTATTCTTGCAGACTATTAACATTACTTACAAAAAAAAAGTGTGATGGTTTTGGGGTTTTTTTGGAAAAATATATGTACACAATTGAAAACTTGCACTCTATTGACAAAATATCAATAACTATATGTGGGAAAAGTGTATGCACAATGTGTTCTTATTCATTTTGAATTACCATCACATCCTTGAGATCCTAGAAAACATTATACTAGCAACAATACAGAAGTAGAAGATTTAACAAAAAAAAAAAAACCACAAAAAGAAAACCCACCACCCTACACCACATAAGCCTGCTTATACTGCATCTATAGGAGAGTAAGGAAAATGGCTGACATCAGATGGGTTAAAGGCCAGATCCAAGGACTTCATTGCCCCAGGAAGTGAAAGAACTTTATCACTTGTAGAATCAGACCAGGGGAGATATAAAGGCAGGAGAGGTTTCGTGCTGCCCGTACTAGATTCCATGCGACATCTGACTTGTATTATAAGTTCTCACTTGAATTTAATCTCACTAGTATAAATTATAACTTTAGTTACATGATGATCTCCTTTTAGTCTGTCATCTCTAACCGGTGTTTCCATTGTAAAATGTCAGAGCAGATCACTTTGTTATTAATTTTTATAAAATTTACATTTGCAGCTACATAAATTGTCAGAGAGCTTTACTGAACTAGCTTAGTTTACCTGTAATATCTGAAGTATACACAGGTTAAATCACAGAATAATAAAACAGTTTGGGTTGGAAGAGACCTTTAAAAGGACCTCTAGTTCAACCCCCCTGCAATGATCAGGGACATCTTCAACTAGATCAGGTTGCTCAGAGCCCCATCCAACCTGACCTGGAATGTTTCCAGGGATGGGACATCTACCACCTCTCTGGGCAACTCACCTCAGTGACTCTTTCACCACCCCCACTGTAAAAAACACCTAAATCTCCCCTCTTTACCTTCTTTTAGTTTAAAACCATTACCCCTTGTCCTATCACAACAGGCCCTGCTAAAAAGTTTGTCCCCATCTTAGGGCTGTTCAGCCTGGAGAAGAGAAGGCTCTGGGGAAGCCTTATAGGGCTCCTCCCACTAGACCAGGCTGCTCAAAGCCCCATCCAGCCTGGCCTAAGGAAGGTCAACCTTTCTTAACGGAAGCTCTACTATGTAAATCGTAGATTTGCATTTTATCAGCTACAGCTCATCTGTCCAATACTTTCCATGCCACATATTGTCCAGTGTTCAGCAGGTGCTGAAGATGGCCAAAACGGCTAATCGTAACTGCTAGTACAGACCCCAAAAAATTAAGCAAACGATTTGTGTGTCCACAGGAAATGGGGGGTGGGGGGGTGTCAAAATTCTCAGCGCATTCTCTTTTTTTCTTGTCATGCTGTAACGCTTCTGTTTGTGTAGCCTGGCAGGCTGTTAAAGTGAAAATGCTGAAGTTGCTAAGTTGGTAGCATAATAAAGTCGAATAATTGCAGCCTATAGTCTTTTTCTAAGTTACTTAAAAGATGACGGTTGTAAAATAGATTTACTTCTGATAAATTATATATTTTAAGGGCGTGCCATGGAACAGAAGGGTCTGACTGGTGCAAAGTTACAATAAGTGGCAGTGAAGTGTACGGTAAATCACCCCAACAGAAGCAGTTCAAAACAGTCAGTTCAATTAAACAAGGCCCTGCTAAAACTTTTCAGACTCAAATTAGTATTGCTGGCATTGCTTTTGGCATTTGTAGCTAAAAGTCAGATCTGCTATTACTTTTTCATGCCCTTGAAAGTAAAAATGCATCAGTGGTCAAAGCTCTGAACGTGAATTTAAACATTCAAGGATCTCCTCAATTAGTAGCTCTAACTTAAAAATTAGCACCTGGCCTCTGAGCTCTCTGTTGAACTGAGTAATCTCCAACCTACAAGTTCTTGTTAAACTGACTCTACCTGTAGTCTGAGAATTAAAACACAGGCAATCACCTTTATTTTAGTGGATATTTCATTTTAATGGATATCCCTTATTTGAAACCTGATGTTTACTGAATAAGAATTTACTTAAAACATAGTAGTGTATTTATCAAGCAAAGTCATGTAGATAATTTTGCAATTACTTCCTGTTCAGCTTTGGCAGCCTACGTTCAGTCTGTGACCAGAAGGTGTCAAGTGCACTCTGCAACGCCCACAGATGCATAGTCCTGCTGCTCTCCTTGTGACAGCACATAGCAATCAGGCAATCATAGGGTTGGAAGGGCCCTCTGGAGATCATCTAGTCCAACCCCCTGCACAGGAACACCTCCAGGCGGGTTTGGAATGTCTCCAGAGACGGAGACTCCACCACCTCCCTGGGCAGCCTGTGCCAGGGCCCTGCCACTCTCAAGGTAAAGAAGTTCCTCCTCATGTTTAGGTGGAACTTCCTATGCTCAAGTTTGTGCCCGTTACCCCTTGTCCTATCACTGGGCACCACTGAAAAGAGCCTGGCCCCATCCTTCTGACACCCACCCTTCAAGTATTTATGGGCATTGATAAACTCACGCCTCAGCCATCTTTTTTCCAGNCCACCCCTCCCAGCTTTGTGTCGTCAGCAAACTTGCTGAGGGTGCACTCTATCCCCTCATCCAGGTCATTGATGAATATATTGAAGAGCACTGGGCCCAGTACTGACCCCTGGGGAACACCACTCGTCACTGACCTCCAACTAGACTCTGTACCCCTAATCATGACCCTCTGAGCTCTGTCTTTCAACAAGTTTTCTACCCACTTTACTGTCCATTCATCTAACCCACTCTTTCTAAACTTCCCTATGAGGATGCTGTGGGAGACTGTGTCAAACGCCTTGCTGAAGTCAAGGTAGACCACATCTACCGCTCTCCCCTCATCCATCCATCCAGTCACACCATCACAGAAGGCGATCAGATTAGTCAGGCATGATTTCCCCTTGGTGAATCCATGTTGAGTACTTCTGATTGATAGCCTTCTTTTCCTCAATATGTGTCAGGTCATCTCACTGACTCATCTGAAAAGTCACCTTGCAACAGCAATAACAAACACAAAAATATCCCACCACGTTTCAGACATCCTCCAACTGTGCATCTTAAAGTATGGAAAACAGTGGGACAATTCATTTCAATGGCAGCCTGAAATGTGCCAGCTGAAGCCGTATCTTGAGATACAGGTATACGTGTAGGATTTCAACACCAAGATTAAGCCAATCTGAAGTGCTGACCTCTAAAACTCAGTTACATCCTATCTTTTTAAGCCCATGTCCTATTGCTTATTGAAACTTATTTGGTAACCATAATGAAAATCTTACTTGGATCATAGCTATTAAAAATTCTAGTTAAACAAATTCTCGTTAAATGTATGAGTGTCAGCATTATTCAGGACTTTTTAGCATTATCATTCCATTTGCTTCATTTGCTTGTTATCCGTTTGATAATAAAGTCCAGGACAAGAAAGAACCTGGCCCAGAAAGCAAAACAAAACCATCCAAAACTCAAGATTATCAGAGCCAAATCTCCTTCTCCAAAGTCACAGTCTCTAAAAGTATGTAAATATCATTAAAAATATATTAAGGCAGATAGATAGTGTATCTATTGCATCTTAGGAGAGCTGGTTATCACTGTAGCGCTTCATAATGTGGAACAAGAGCACCAGTAAAATTTCACTGCAGGGGAGTATAATTTTGCCACCAAGCTTGAAGAATTATGGCTCAGTTGAGGAACAATACGCTTCTACCCATTGATAGAATAAATACTCTTATCTCAGAAGAATTCCAAATATATCCTGGAAAGTCTGTCTGTTTTAAAAATTCTAGCTGCATTTCTGAAGAAAAATAAGAAGCAAAAGCTTTGGAATTGTGCTAAAATGGAGTCATACTATGATGAGTACTGCATTAAAACACAGGGTATTATATTGACTACTGAATTCCCTCTCTCTAAAATGAAATTAATTCAACTCTAGCTTCAAATTCACAAAAGGATCCTCATACATCTTAGAGCTGAAGTCCAAATATTGAAGAACAGAGTTCCTTTCAGTGGATTGTATTGCCATACCTACATTAAATTTCATTTCAGGAGTTGCCAACAGAAAAATATTACGTCTTTCTCCCTCAAGTGTTTTGCACAGGTGTTTCTTAAAAACAGAAACATATCCATCTGTAATCTATTAATTCCACTGACATGATGGGGAAATCTGAAAATGAATAAGCATATATCAGGCTGAAGCAAAGAGCTTTTATTTATAGCTTCCTAATAATTCCCATATGCAAGTGGTAACACCCTCTGGTTGTGATTTGCCAAATACTATTTTATTTTCAGGGATTCCTTTGGGTAGAGTCTTTAGGAAAGACATTTACTGTAAAATCTGCTCATCATTCACTTCCCTGTAGATTTTTTTTTTTTTGCATTCTTATGTTCACATGCATACAATTATATCTGATAAGGTCCAAATTTTGACTTGCCATTATTGTATATGGTTGACTAATCATAAAATAGTTTGTACAAGTACAGGAAATGCTCTTGGAGAAGTCTAATTTACAGAATCAAAGCTTTCAATACATGTCTATATGTAGATAAAGAAACTAAAACACAGAAAATCCACTGGACAGATAATGTGTCCAGTTTTGATCAATTCAAAAAAGAATGAGAATTTAAAGTTTTAAAAAAGGCAGAAAAATACAAATGCAAGCAGATAAATACTTTTATAATATAATAGAGGCATTCTGGCACAAGAACATTCTAAAAATAGAGAGATTACTTTAAGAGCACTAAATCTGGAAATAAACTAGTAGGAAAAAAAAAAATCAAGAAATTAGTCTAGCATCAGAAAACTACTCACATTGGGAAATTTGGAACCTAAGACCCACAGAGAAATATTTTGCCATTCTGCACCTACAAAATCTGCCTCAACCAGCAAAAGCATAATAAACATGAGCATGATGAAGACAGATGTACATTCACTGGAGTCTGCAAAGAGTATGAAAAAATTTGGAAAGGTGTGAATTGCTCCATTCATCTAATATGATAACTCTGAAAGCTATCTGTAGCAATCTAAAGATACCATCCTAAAACTGATACTTTATATGAAGCTCAGTATCATTAACTCTCCTTGCAAGAGAGAGGGCTTGAATACAAAAACTATTAAGTGAGTATTATTTTAACAGAATCGTGTTTAATTAATTTATTTTGAAATCCTAAATGCTAGTCAGAAATCACCATGGTTTCTTTTCCCCCCAGGCTTTCAATACCTTACAACTGTTACAAATAATTTTTGGTCAAATAAAATTATTTTAATACTTCGCAATTTAGAATGAGGGCCACAAGGTAAAATAAACAGAACTCAAACTAAGTAGCAAAAGGTGTACTCCAAAGGTGGTGTTCTTCATGTTTCATTTTAAAGTCTCCCTTCCCATCCCCCCCTTTTTCTGAAATTGATGTAAAATGTCCAGATTTGTTAAAGTATATAGTTATAGTTAAATCCATGGACCTAATCACAGAACTAAATCCATTCACAAAGAAAACGTGTGCCTTTTCTTACCACTCATCAACATTAACTCTGCAACATTAACATCAATACTAATTTCCATTCTTTGTCTTACAAGGTAGAAGTCTGAAAATATTGCTGTAGAAATAAAAATGAGACTAATAATGCTGTTGGACTTCATCATATACAATGAACAGTGTTGAAAAAAATGCAGGTTTACTATAAAGTTCTGGCTTTAAATCTTGGAGAGAATTACTTTGTCTTTAAGAACGTTTCAACAAATTGGCATTTTGTTCACTTAAAAACCATATTTAACATTGCAGAGAACTATTAACAGCTAAGGAGGGACTAAACATACATAATAGATTCATTAAATTTGAAGTGTTAAGACTTGTTACTTCAAAGAATCAACAAAAGCAAGGTCCTGGAAAGGAAACTTTGCCCCTAACTGGCCAAACAGCATTACTTGGCATGACAGGAAATCAGTACGTGGCAACAAGCCAACTTCTAAAGCTTTCATCAGCTGTTTTAATCACCAAAGATTATTATTCCAACTTTAAGCAGCTTATGTGATTTATCTTCATGGGTTTGACAAAAGAAAGTCAGCAGTCCTTCTGAGAGAGGCACTGCTATTGTGCTCTGTGATATTTTAGACTGTCAGGAAGTAGTACAATGTACATGATATACTCTGTGTAATCCTTACATTCCTGATTGTATAAGCCGCGCCAGAAAAGCTCTAAGTGATGATGACCACATACTTAAGTGTGAAATTGGACATAATGCAGGACCAGTGTTCCTCTTTTCTTTCTTCCATAGTGTAATTACATGTTATGGAAATGCAGAAGAACCTATGTCTGAAAGAGAAAGGTTCATTCTTCCTTTTTAGAAAGGTTACAAGAAAGTCAGGCTTTCTCAGTAGAGCGTTTATTCCTGTTATGAAAGAACTAATGTAAAGAAGTCATTTTTTTAAAGCAGCTTGTAACACAGAAATAATTGAGGGATTTTCACTTCAAAATACACTAGATTATGTGAAATAAATTCATCCTGACAGAGACCACATGTCAACCACTGAACAGATTCTGTGCAGATATGAAAACCCAGGATGATCACAATTCCCTAAGCAACTGGCTCCAGGCCTGCCATTACGGACACTCCTACTTCCATCCTCCAGGGTTCCCTGAGGGATGAGAGCACATTCCCTCCTTGCCCCAGGGAAATGGTACCAATCCCAGTGGTGATCCAGCCACTGACTCACAGGGCATGGCAGCAGCCTTCACTTGCTACCACTGCTATTCTCAAGTCAAGCATTGATCTCCCTAGTCTATTAGATAATAAATTCCTCGGGATGCTTGATTTTCCATAATATGTATAATACATTTTACAAAGTCAAAAACAAGTGAAAAAGAAGTACCCCACTAAAAGCCTAGTCTCCTTACCAGATTTATAGTCCTACAGTATCACATTTTAATAGCGCTGAACTCCATGGAAAAGAAACACATTGACTTCATGGCAGTCAAGAATTGCCCCCAGGAGATTTCTTTGGGATTCTCTTTGAGCAATCAAACCCAGCCCATTAACTTCCGGCAATTTAGAGGATAAAGTTATCCAAATTCATATGCAAACAATACTACAGATTAAAGAGTATACTCTAATGAAGGTTTCAGAGAAACACTGATCTTGAAAGGGGCTGTTTCAAAGCTTCAGTTTTGGAAAGATTTTGGGGATCCTTCATAAAATAGACTATATCAATGGTAGATATTAGAACAAAACTAATTCTGAGGGTTTCTTTAAATGGTAGAGTATGTAATATCGTCTGATATCTGGTTTGACTTAAAATCTGGAAGCAGTGGATTGACATTCAAACTGACCCAAGATATTAAAGGAAACAGAGATTAGATAAAATAAGCACTTTTATTCAAGAAGATAGATGCCTTGGCCTCCCATATTAACCATCCTCATGCCAAAAGCCATAGACAACTTTCAAAGTATTTGAAAGTGCATTAACTCAGTGACCCCGCAAAGTCGTCCATTCCCACATCCTGCCTCCAGACCTACCAATAAAATACAGATTTTAGTGCTAACCACCTCCCTTAAGGTCCACATCTACCAGCACTGGGAAAACCCCATCGTCCGTCACAGCCTAGAAACCAGACAACTCTTGCATCATGCCCTGCTACATAAAACAGCCAACTGAATGCAAGGGCAAGAGGAGCGCACACAAAGAGTAGCCTGTCAACACCTCATCCCTTTTAAGTGTCTGCAGACAAAACTCCTCTGTCACTCATAACTGAGGAAGCTGCACAAAGTAAAAATAAATAAAATTTAAAAATCACATCAGACCATTGAGATGCAGGTTGTAACATCTTAACTGGGACTACATGGTAGTCAGAGGACTAGCTGCAGTTTGGACTGGACTTTTACACCCTGTGTTGGCTATTTGGTCTCTCCCTCTTTGTCTCTTCTTTTCAACTTCACTTCACACCTCTTCATCTTCTCTTGTCTTACTCTGTTTCCTTCCATTCCACATTATTTTTTTCCCCATTTATTTCACTTCATTACAACTCTATTTACCCCCCCAAAAAAACACCTGTGGCTCCAAGCTGTTTCCTACTATCATACTGTTCCTTCTGTTCATCCATTATCATTCTTTCTACCTTAGTCTTAAACTGCATAAATCTTAACAATCTACTTTACAGTTTCCTAGAAATTGAGATTGCCTTGACTATTTTACATTTTTCAGGTGTATGCCGGAAAAGGTATGAAAACAATACTAGAAAAGTCATAATTAAGGGTATTATGGACTTACAATTAATAACTAGCCTTATCTTTAAGTATTACAAAAATCCTAGTTTAGCCCATGTCAACAAAGTGAGCAAACAGAAACTCTAAAGCACTGGCCTCAAAAATTCATATTATACGGACTGAAGTATTTTGAGATGTTTCATTTTCACAGATAATCTAAAGGCCTGGTAGCACACTGTGTATATCCTATGACTTACAGGAGGCACCTACAAACACAGGTGGCCTGTTCCTGACTGTCTGCCTTTGCAGCTGTGGCTCTTTTGGCCATTTCTGGGTGGTCATGTTTTGAATTCTGTGCATACCATCATTCAAATGCGTGGTGATATAATATATATTGTAATCCAAGATATTTCCCACAGGCAGCAGAGATAGACAGGATTCATAAGGAAATATAAACAAAAATAAATTTAAAAAAAGAATGAATGACAGTCCCTACTCTAAGGAATTGACAACATGGGTTCATTGTAACTTAGAAGAAATTATGAAGCACAAAGAATTGCTGAAGAAAACTATAAGAGAATCACAGAGTTTTGCAACAAATGTCATCATCATTCTTCCATCAGAAATTATAGCACAGTAATAGTAGGCGGGAACAACATGGGTTTAGGTGTTGAATTTGAAGAACACTGCTGCAATTCATGAAAATCGTACAGATTTACTTTTGCCGGCCTTTGGGGCTGTTGAAATATTTTATTTCTTCTATTCTGTCCATTCCCTCCTCCGGTTTAATCCCCTTTCATGAGGTGTTGCAACACTGCTCATACACAAGAAGCCCAGCTCCATGATGACAGCTGCAAATCCGATAGCTCTTCCATGTTCCACCTGTTTTATGCCCATGAAAACAACTCCCTTTGCAACAATTACAGTCTAAAGTGAAACCGTGTGTATAAAAATGTGCCCATACCAACAGGCAGGAGCTGAGAAGGTGAGCGTGACGGTTCATCTCAACTTATTTTTTAGAATTGTTTGGCAATGATACTGCAAACATTATAGTCACCTATCACAGAATCTCTTTAAAAACATGAAAAAAGGAATGCAAATTTTCAAATCCTATTTCTAAATCTCTTTGGGTTTAGCCAGTGAAAGAAAAAGCTTTTAATGAGGAGGTACAACCAATTCATAGTTAAATCAGTGTTAATCTAGCATAACACCAGTGCCTTAACAGAAATTGTTAAGAATTTCCAGAATCCATAATCAGTTGTCATGCATTTTTCTGAAAAACCTTTCTACAGGTTAAAACTTCAGCTTCAAATTACAACCGAAATCTAGAAAAAAATTATACAACTGAGTAGCAATAACTGTCAGTATTTTTCACACAATCATTCTAGCTACCGTAAAGTTTGCATGACTCGTGGATGTAGGGAGAGCAGAACAATGGCAAACCTGCCTCCGTCTGTGGTGAACAGCAAAAGTCAGGCCCCCACCTTTGGACTCTCCTAGTATTGAAATTTAGTGCCTAGCTGTCATTCACCATCCCTTTATGTCACCTTCTTCCACTAGAAATACAGTTACAACCTAATAATATATTTCTGACAAAAAAAAAATATATAGTTATTGGCTTCCATTTAACATGAGAATGTAAATGTAAACTTCAGTGAACTGACAACATTTATCCTAAGTCTTATTTTTAAATTATATCAAGTCTAGAATTGAGGAATTAAAATGTGCTGACATGCTGTTAATAATTTTTGCTTAATAGAATTTGCTTGAGATAACTTGAGGTGAAAAAGCACAAATTCACATACAAAGACAATTATCATTTATATTTTTAGTATATTAAAACTTGAAAAGTTTTCTCATAAACACTGGTGCATGACACTTTGTTTTCTCTACTTTTGCAGCTGATTTCTCTCAACCATACTCATCTAGGATTACCATTAAACATGTACATGTTTTTAAAGGAGGCTAATCTTACTCCAGTTTGAAGTAGATAGGGTTAGACATTAAAGTCTGCATGAATAGTCCATTTCCTATTAGGACTCTTGCAAGCTACCTGTCCTCTGAGGCTCCGATTTTGCAGCTGTCATCTTTCACAGCGTTTGGGCAATGAAGGAATCTTTTGTTCTACTAAGAAGTGGTGCATTGTTCCCTGCTCAGGTGCCCAGAACAAAACGTATAAGGCAATACAATGAGCTTCTCTCCAGTCTGGCTTAAGGGTTTGTTTTTTTTTCCTTTACGGAAGATTTTTCATTGAATAAAACCTTCCAAGAAAAATTGCAACTTTGTATTTAAAATCTTGAGATATACCATAAAGCTTTCAAAATATTTTTAAATGGCATTAAGAGTCTAAGCCAAATCCAGTCTCTTTACAAACATAACAGTAAATGGAATGTTTTTATTTTGCTTGAGCTATCCCCACTTTGTTTATTTCAACAACAATATCCATATAATTTCCCAGACATTTCCAAAACACTACTCAGCTGCTTTTATTTATTCTGGTTGCTCATGAGAAATCCCCAGCTTGTGAGTTTCCCTTGGCTCGATCCCCCTGAATTGCTAGAAGAAAGCTCTTCAGAATTATTTTTGCCTGTTTCATACACTTGTTACATTTACCCCATTACAGAAAGGGGCTGCCTCATCACCTCTAACTCACAGTAAGTTCATAAAAACAAAAAGAATTACAAAGACCAATTGACTGTCTGCAGCAGAACTTCCCTGTGAAGCACATTTTTTGGATTTTTTTTTTATATTCTCAGACATATGTTCATCTGTCTACAAGAAGATTTCACAAGTTAGGCAGAATTCTCTAGAAAGAGACAGAGATTTCTCTATTCTGAGGAGCAACTTTCTTCACTCTCAAGGGAGAAAAAAATGTCAAAGCACAGGTATAGTAGGTAAATAATTGAGAGTTAGTTCAAGGAGGTGAGACCCTGTAGCATGCAAAAACCGACAGTGAGTCTGCATTAGCATTTTTGCTTGCATTGGCCATGCACTTCTGTACCACAGAGCTGTTTCAAACTACATAAAACGGATCCCTTTACATGAAACTAAACCAGGAGAGGCGCATCTTGTTAATGCCAACACAACCTGAGTCACCGTGCTCCAACCACTAATGGACATGCAGACCAGGGGACCAGACTAGACCTAGTCTGAAATAAAACCTCCAGAACATGCACAGCATGGGTTCTGGGCCCTCAGAATAGATTGGTTTTCTTTCCAGATCTGCTTACACTCTGCTATGCTACTTGTCAATATAGACACAGCATGAGAGAAGCAGACAACAAATAGGCCTTAGTAGATCAAGGGCACTTGCTGGGCAGCAAAAGGCGTTACACAGCATTTGATGAAACTCAAAAGGCCACCAAACTTGATGAAGTAAAAACTCATCACCTGTCAAAGATACAGTTATCACAAGGAGGGTCAAGGATAAACCACAAGACAAGTCACATTCGTTTTGTTCTATCTGGCTGTCCTTTTCTACTGAAAGAATCTGCTATTCTTCTTATTATTTTAATAAAAATTGGCTCCTCCAAAGAAAATTCAGAAGCTTTTAAAATCAGGATCTCGCTACAAAGCAAAGATCTATGCACACCCACCTCAAAGTCCTGCCCAACCATGGGTCTCATTCCACAAGCGTTGCTGCGAGATTACTGCGCCAACCTGAAACACAGCTCTCAAAAGCCTAGGGACAGCCTCCATGCTGCAGGAACGAAGGCTGAAGGAACACAAATGAGATGTACACCCAGCATAAAGCACTGCAGATATCCTGGAAGCATTCAGGCCAATACCATTTTGCTAGAAACCACATGAGCTAGGAACAGCTATGGTATGGAAGTGGCTTAAAGCCCTTTATCTCATTTACACCCTACTGAGCTCCACCCATGCAGGTCTATATGCTCTGAATTAAAGGGCATAGCATGCAAAAGCACATGTGATATAAGTTCTCATTAAATATAAGCTCTCATTAAATATAAGCTAGCAGTTTGACTCCTAAACAGGGTGAGATAAATCATGTTTACTGACTGTATTCATGTATATAATATTAAACTCTTTCTTTATGGGCAGAATATGGTGAGGTGTTCTTAAAAGTATTTTTAGCTGTATTTCTTAGCTGCAGGCTGGTCCTAAGGTCCTGCTCATAGTTGCTTTGCCTATTTTGTACCAGAAGATGGTACAATGCCTTGTGTGTAAAGCTATGAGTTCAGACCAGCAGCGTATTCATCTTGACCTCAAGCACATGAAAAACAGAAGGGTAGGTACAGGTCATTAGGTAATTAAGCCCAGAGCTCACAGCTGGAGGAAGCATTTAGTATTTGATATATGTTCATCCAGACAAGCTAGAGAGGCTATAAAATGTGGTTACCATGAATGCATCTTTGAAAGATGCTTTCTGAATTTTTGATAATTAACTTTATTTACCAGCAAGTATAGATACAACTTATAAAACTTCCATAGTTCTGTGGAGCAATAAATGGTCCTTGCATCTGCTATATTGATAAAAATGCTTAGAAAGGCAGTAGTTACTCAGTCTCTGCTAAGGAGTCCTCGGTGGTACATCCCGATAACATAAAGTCTCAGTGAAGAACCTTCCTGTGTTACCCTACTGTTACCACGCAGTTACAGGTACAAGGTTTTTGCTTGCAGGATGTTTCTTTTCCATCCCTTTCCTGTCCTTTTCCCAAAGACTGATTACCCGTGAGAACTACAGCATATTTTTCCTCCTTGCCTGCTGTTCTTTTGCCCCAGCTTGCAAACTACTTACTATTGGATTTCTTCCCCTTTGGTGTCTGACAAACAGGTGCTCAGAAGGTTTGCTGTATCAGGGAGTGGACTTATCTTTTAACTCATATAATACTAGCATTAACTAACTCTTCTAATTAATTCCCACATTACATATTTCAGATCATTAATTTAGTAAGGTTTATTAAAATATTGGAAATATTGAGCTGGCAAGATCAGCCACAGTCAGACATGGGAATGGCAGGTGGGATAAAAATTCTCTTCTAGCTTCGCAAAACCCCAGTTATCTGCAAGTAGAATTTGGGAAGAAATTTCCAGTAAGCACAGGCTTTTCTGTAATCTTACCTGATATGTTTCTTTTGTAATCTGCCATCTGAATGGATGAAACAACTCATAAAGGAAGAAGGGTCTTTCCTCTTTGCACTTGACTGTTATATACCTGCAAGGTGAAAAGCAGACTGATCAGCTCTGGAGTACACTATTTTCACTACAAGTCTAGTGAATAAGATGTAGAAAGATCAATTTGTCTTCTGCTGTTTAGGAGCAGCAAACTGACATCTATGCTCAAATGACTGCTGAACAAATCAAGTCTGTGATGTGAGATATGAGAGAAGCAATCTTTTCACTTGTAACTGTGGCTGCCACAGAGTGCAGTTTCGGACTCAGTGAAATCTAATGTAATGGCCACCAAAAGTGGCATCTCTGCTCTTCATTTCTGCCTCCACTTGTACGCTCTAGCCCATTCTTTCGTGTTAATGACTGTGCAGCTTCAGGGTGTCTCAGCTCAACCAACTGATCTGAGAGAAAAATAAACAACTGGGGAAAAACAGACTGGTTTTCTGACAGATCAGCAGACTGACTTAATTCATCCTACAAATGTATGGCTCCAATAAAATTATTGGTATTAATACAGGCAGCAAACTTCATAATAGTGCACTGTTGAAACTGCTGTAAAGAGTGAGGTGGGAACATGTAACTACCAAGAAGGAAAAGATTCTGTTTGGAAGTTTAGCAGATAATAAATTGACATTGGGGACTCTTCAGTGTGTTTTTAGTGGAAAGTTACTGTTACAATGAATTTATATTCTCAGTCTGCAAAGAAGTGCAAATTAAACCTTCATTATCTATCTATACTTGCTTAGATATTGAATTTCAGAATAAATAGTTAGACAAATAAAAAAGTATTTTTAAAACTGCCTGTACTTCGATCAGTGATGGTTACAAGAATTGCTCTTGTGATTTCCTATGTTGATTGTAACATATTTGAATAAGTAAGGCACTGCGATGTTTGAAAGAAAGCTCTGTTCATCAAATCCATTAATTATTCCAAGAAATGTAATGAGTGCTCCATACACACAGAGAAGTAGCTGATGTAAGGTTTGGAAAAGTACCGAAGTTTATTGTTACAGAGGCTGAGGGCAGGTATCTCTTTATTTTTCATTAATGTTTTGCGTTACTCTTGTCTTTCAACAATTGAATTCTCCAAAGCAGATTCAACACTTTGCACTTGCAAAAAAGAGACACATTTCCAACTAAATTTTTCAGCTTGCTTTTTATCTCTTGACATGTCGCAATTGTTTTTCAGTGCTATACATTAGTTATTAGTTGTTTTGGTTAGTATTTTGGGGGGAGGATTGAGACATGGCTTTAAATTTAACTCGCAGTCAGAGAAACCGCTGTTTGCATGTGTAGCCCCAAACCAGCTTAGTGCTTGTTTTACAAAGGTTTGAATTAGTAACGCGTGACTGACTTTGTTCAGACACAAATTTCAATATGAAATCAAGTATAACGGGAATGAGAACGACATAACACATACCAATTCTATACTTGAATTAGTTCTTTTGCAAGCATCTGCATATATTTGCCACTAAACTGTTGTTGAAAGACAGCTTTCCAAGAACAATTAGTGCTCTTTAAGAACATTCTTTAGCAGAAGGAACAGAATTAGGGCATACACTAGACTAATTTTCTGATTTTAGCAACATACTTTTTAAGATCACAGATTTCACACAGAAATGTATTCTTGCCCACTACCTGCTGCAAGTCCTCCCAATTCTGACACTCAGTAATCGTCAGATACTGATGTCTGTGCAAACATTCAGCTATTTAGCTACTTCTCTGCAGGAGTCAAATACAGTGAAAAAGTTATTCCTCTGTCAGTCCAGGCAACTGCATGACACAGATTTGTATTTCTTTGAAAAAGCAAACAGATAACAAGAAATGCAAACAGATTAAATGGCTTCTTTTCATAACGCGCAATATGCCAGGAATTGGGCAGCAAGTCAGCCATACAACTTGTTCCATTACACACACCACCTCAGTGCATTTCCATTAGGGCCTGGGATTTTTTTCACCCCTCACACTAAAACTCAATTTGATGTGATGGAGATTTCAAGTACTCTGAAACGGTGTTTTCATTATCAGTCATTTAATAGCCAAAGTGCTACATCTATTCTTTCTTTTATGCACATCGGTGCTTTGCAGCGTACTTCTCCTAGGAACATCTTTTTGATTCATCCTTATATCCTAACATGGCATTCAGCAACATTTCATGACATAGTTATCAAATACTTAAAGGTCAAAGCTAGGTACTTCAGAATATTAACTGCCACTATAAAATACGCCCATTTTTAATAGCAAAGTATATTTTTTCAACTATTAGTTCTCTCTACTGAAGGAAAATATTTTTAAACATACTTATTTATATTTATCAAGAACCATAAACCCTAATTTCTAATGAAGTTACATCTGTCATAGTAGGAATATAACTCTAAAAATAATCCCCCTAGAGAGATAGTGACAATTTTAGCTTGCATTATTTGTGATTTCTGCCGACAAAGTTAAGAGCAGAGAAAATGGGTGCATTTGATCTTGATTATGTATGCTCTGCAGGAATACCACTTCCATTAGATTATTCTTATATCCTTAGAAGCTTTTAGTTATAAAAAGGTCAGGAAAGATAAATACTAATGTGACTTCAGTTTACAGAACTAAATGTCACATTTCAGCCCAAAAAAGAAGTAAAAGTGAGAGAAAGGCTGGCTTCCAGCTATTTGTATTCTGACCATATTTGCTATCTTTATCTCTGATCATTCACGCTACGTCTGTAATGCAAGCCTATTTCTACCTAGAACACTAGTCAAAAGCATCATGTCTGGCACAGCCACCTGAACATCATTCTGTATTTTGCAGTTTTTAAGTGACCCTCTTTGGCCTCCTAGGCTAAAAGGCTGAGGTGCATTCAGAGCTGTGTGCATCAGTCGCTGTACCTGGAACCATAGCAGAAAGTTTTCATAGGAACAGCTACATTTCCATACTCTGTACAGATGCGCCTCCTGATTAGTTTCTTTTATTCATTTTTATTAACAAACCGTGTTTTTAAATGACGTACAACCTTCTGGACTATCCATTCACCATATTCGCTTCTTCAACTTGCAAGAGCAATCACTTCTCTACAAGAAGCATCTTACACTAAAGGAAAATATGACTGAAACGCTTATCATTTGGCTAAGCTTTAGTATGTCAGACCACCTTGCAGGCAGCCTTCCTTTGAAGAGAAATACATGTAAATCTATCGAAGATTCACAATTGTCAGTGGAAGAGTTTCGAGGTTAAGTTTTTCTGTAACCCTATCAACTTGTAATTTGCTTCCATTTCAAATGTTGGCAGGTAAATTTTGTGCATCTCAACAGTTTTGCATAGCTGGGGCTTTAGCTTAAGCTGCTGTATTT
This sequence comes from Rhinoptilus africanus, assembly GCA_013400135.1. Taxonomy (NCBI): domain Eukaryota; kingdom Metazoa; phylum Chordata; class Aves; order Charadriiformes; family Glareolidae; genus Rhinoptilus; species Rhinoptilus africanus. Next base: position 452,647 of record VXBO01009225.1, read on the forward strand.
TCTAACTGGCTAACCATCCTTCTTTGATCTCTGTGAGGCCCTGTCAGGTGGAAGTTCTCTTAAATCCTTGAGTCTCTTGGGGCTCTGTTTGCCTTCACAATAACTTCCCCAGTAAATGTGCACACCTATCCCCTACTTTTTTTTTTCCCCAGACAAATACCTGGAGAGTTAAAGGTTAAATGGGTGTAGGTAAAAGGTAGCCAAAAAGATAGCTTACCTCTACTATTTAATTTAACACTTGCCATAAAGAAAATGTTAAGCCTTCTTGCAAAGAACAAAAATATAAAAACAGCCTTCATTAACAAACACTCAAACAAATAGTATCACTTTTATTACTGTAGTAGTAGTATAAAGAAAGAAGATTTGCTTTATTTTTCTAAGCTCAGGGAAGTCTACCAGAGGAAACAACTAGAGCAACCCATTATATTGATTTGGGGATTTTTCAGCTTAAGATCTCTTACTACATTTTTTCTGCAATAAGTTTGCAAGACAGCATTAAACAATTTATTTACTAACTTCAAGATTAAGTTTACAATCTACTGTATTATTGCCATTGGAAACTAACATCTCCCTAAAGTTGTAGGATGCTTTTTCATTCCCTCTGGGTTTTGGTGATTTTTTACACATACTATTTCCACAGGGGTAAGTACTTTTAGCCAGGTTTCTGCAGTATATTTGTGCTTACCTGGAGATCTTTGCATCACCTTTCATCTTGTAGTGTCAATGTCCTTTAATGTTTTCTCACTTTTCCATTAATCTTCTCCAAGTTTGCACAATTCATTGAACAACAATAAACAGTAACAGATTCATACAGGACAGAAAAGAGATAGCAGTGCCAATTCATCTGAAGATGTTTCTCCACATTTCTGCTTTCGAAAGATATGGCTATACTAGATCAAACCAGAGGAACTATCTAATCCACTTTCCTCTCTGAAAGTGACCAGTAACAGCTGCTTAACAAGAATGTAAAAGAGTGGATACTTATAGAATAACATGTGCAGAGAAAATTTCCTCACCATGCTCATGAATATGCATTGAAATCTACCTGGAGAAATGTCTGGTTTACAAATAACCGAATACTTCAGATTTAGAAAAAGCAAACAATCTTTTTTCCAGCATCTCAGATTTTAGCCTTCATTTGAATCAATGGTTCTGTCACTAAATTAAAGTATAAAATAAAATTACTGTCTGACACACAATTTGTGATCACTGAAGATACAATAGTTTCTTATTAAACAAAGATCACCTGTTATTTCAAATTCCAGCTTTCCTTCTCAATTCCCACCTTACAAATACAAAAGCAGGCATGTATTTGAAATAATTCTCCAGATAACTATGAACAATCCAATTATTTCCTTTGGTTTGTACCTTTGTACATATAATTTTAAAAAAAACCCCAAAACCTGCTTCCATATTTCACTTAACAAAATCCATGGGAGCTTTCGCAGAAAAAGGCGAAGGTGAATTGTGATGAATCCATTTCCGAGGCTGATCTTTCGTTTCACCAGGAAATGACTAGGGCTTATACAACCTAACAAAAGAAAGCTAATAACTGTTATTCCCATTCAAAAGGAATGCCGTTTGTAAGTCATGCACAAAGTCACAAGTTTTACATTCATTTCCTTTGGTAGTAAATTGATTCATGCTACTCTGTTCCTTTACTGGTATTTACAAATAATTTCCACACACTTCAATGGCCACAGTTTCTCTAATAATTGCAAATTAGACACTGTTTTGCAAGCAAAGGCTTAAACAGCTCGCACAGTGACCGCGCTCATTGCCTTTGACCAGATGCAGAGGCGGCCGCCCAGGGAGCCAAAGAAAGAAGAAAAAAAAGGTGAGTTTCATACCTGCGTGCAGCTCTTCTTCTCGGATTTACGGAGGAGCTGAAGCCGGCCATTTTACCACAAGAGCTGCCGGGGCACAGCAACAGGGACAGGGAGCCGGGGCCCGCCATGGCGCCTGGATAGCTGGGAAGGGCCTCACGGACCAGGCCCGTCCCGCTGCCCCAGGGAGGAGCAGGGCGGCCGGGGCAGCCCCAGAGAGGAACAGGGCGGCCGGGGTAGCCCCAGCCCCGGCCATCAGGCACCTCAGACAAGGACAGGCCAAGGCCAGACCAGGATTCGGCCCACAGGTGGGTCCGACTCACAGAGCCCATGGCTGGGCAAGGCAGGGATGAGGGGAGACGGAGACAGGGCCCTGGCAAGACAGAGGGTCTGGAGATGCGTTTCTTCAGCAAATCCAAATGGTAAAGGAAATTTTCAGGGTAGAAAATTGCAAATCTGAGGATGAAATCCTTAGAAGAGAGCAGGATGGCCGAAGCCAGCTTATGAAGAAAGACTAAGGGAATTGGGTCTCTTCAGTGTGGAAAAGAGACGTCTAGGGGGGAACCTAATCAACACTTATAAATACTTAAAGGGTGGGTGTCAGGAGGATGGGGCCAGGCTCTTTTCAGTGGCGCCCAGGGACAGGACAAGAGGTAACGGGCACAAACTTGAGTATAGGAAGTTCCCCCTAAACATGAGGAGGAACTTCTTTCCCTTGAGGGTGGCAGAGCCCTGGCACAGGCTGCCCAGGGAGGTGGTGGAGTCTCCGTCTCTGGAGACATTCAAACCCCGCCTGGACGCGTTCCTGTGTAACCTACTCTAAGGTGGCCCTGCTCTGGCAGGGGGTTGGACTAGATGATCTCCAGAGGGCCCTTCCAACCCTGTGATTCCGTGATTCTGTGATTCTGTTATTGCCACTCAGTCCTCCATGTGGAGATTGCCTCTACAGCCCAACAGCCGGGGAGTCGGTACTGTAGCTTCCCTGTGCCTCATCCAGACAGGACCTCTCCTGCATGTGGAAGCCAGTTGTTACAGTATGGTAAAAGAACATTTTCACTCAATGTGAACTTTGTACGTTGTTAATCATATGTATTTCTATTCACTTCTCTTAGTGATCCACCTGCCCAGACCCAAGACAAAGGCAGCCTTCAGGGAATTTTCATTCTGTTGAGAGAATGAACTTAGTGCTTCATTTGTACCAATATAAATATTTATACAGACATGAATTATTTTTTCTAATTTGTCAGTGTGATATGATCTCATTATATCTATCCCTTAGATAGTTTGGGGAAATTTATAGTGAAGTGATGTCATAGATACTGCATTTACTCAGTAGTTTCTGAAGGACAGCAAGTGACATTAAATCAGTGACAGGCCATTCCGTTTTAAAAACAGCATGGAAACTGTGTAAACTCATTAAACACTGTGTTTAACAGAAGAATAAAATAGAACCATACTTCGTCTGTCTTCAAACATTTATCATTTGTACTGTCTCTGGCCCGTAGTGTATATTCAACCCAGTTTCCTTTTATCAGAGACTAAGCAGTTTCCTGAAAGTTTCTTTTTCTTTTGGAGATCATACATTTATATAAAACTTAATCCCATGTAGCAAAAGGTAGTTGAGTGGCAGCAGTTAACACTTTTTATTAAATAAATAGATCAAAAAATATATCAATAAAGAGCTCGGTTATCACAAAGGTATCATTAACACAACAGAAATCCTAGAAGCTGCTTAGAGATTTTTCACAAGCTGTCGGTACCTCCTTATAAAAAAGTGCTGCAATTCTCCATATGTCCTCCAGGTGTTGCATTTTCACAGTTCATAAGCAGTATCTATCACCACTGATACACTGCACGCAGAACTACACATAGCTCAAGCTCCCTGCTAACTTGCGTCCACACCATTTCAGTGACTTCAAAAGATTTGTACAAGGTTTGTATCAACATGGAATCTGGCCCTACAACTATAAACAAACTACTAATTTCAGGCCAATTATGGTAGAGACAAATTTAACCAAAGCCTGTTTGTTGGTGTCTTTTTAAACTTCAGAAAAATGATCTATCAAAGCAACCCCATCAAAGTGCATACATAGAGTTTATACCACCCTTGTGAATATATTACTGGTTCTTAATTCTTAAAATTAATACTATAATGGCTTTCCTAATAATTTATTTAATACTGATTTGCAAATGTCCTATCTGAGAACCTCAAAATTCTTCCTGATTTTTCAGATCTTCATTATACAATATCTTAGGAGTCTGAGGAACAGAATAACCTAGTTTACAGAGAGAGGAAGTGAATCGTATAGGTTAAGGAACATACATTTGTCAGGTGTCCTCTAATTCCATGTGACTGGGTGTTTGGATACCCAAATGAGACCTCTGCTTACTCTTCTGTTCCAGTAACTTGATACATATATGCAGAGCACTTCACTAAATCAGACTTAATAGTACTTAAACGTGCATTTTTGCCACTTGGGCAGGTGGAGCACCGAGGGGTAACCCTCTATTTTTTCCACTGAAACTCTCGATGGGAAAATATAAACCCTATGACAGATGTAAACTTATTTTTCTTAATTAATTTCATGATTCCTCATGGTGCAGAAACAACAGTTTAAAAACTGTGTAGTAGCAAAAACCCAAGCAATATGATATGTACCCTTCTCAGGGCTAATAATGGCTTCATTTTTTTGTCAGTTATTAGTGTGGCAACCATTAAAAACAGGGTTATATTTTTTTATATCAGTCAGCGAAATTAATAAGAACAATTTTTATACATGTCCCAGTATACTGGACTTCCATTGAAAAATCCTCAGGAATCCTCCTAGCCCATCCATACTATGTGTCAGACCTTGAGAGAATGTTTCTGTGGCGTTTTATGATAAAATATAATTTCACAGGTGAGGTGACTTTCTGCTCACATACCAGCATTCATATTTCTCAGTTTCCCCACCGAGGATGAATCTTTTTCCAAATCAAACCAACATTCACCGTTTGTATAGTCAGAATGATCCTTTTATGCCAGGAAATGTCATGTGTAATTTTTATATTTGTCCGCGAATATAACAAAGGACTTATAATCACTGGAACAGATGGAACAAAGCTGGATGATAACTGAATTGATGAAATATCCTTGGTGAAATTCCCTTTAAGTGACATTCAGACTCATAAAACAGAGACTAATCAGAGCTTGCATATGGAGCTCCCTTTGTGCCCCTGTGGAGTGCTATGTAAGCATATAAATTCACCCTTCCACACCCTTTCATATTTGACTGATAATGCCAAAGAGCAATCATAATTTAATTCAAAAGAAAAACCCATAGATTTACAAAATCGTAATGGAGTAATCTTACGACATTTCCATTGTAATATTATAGTGGAGTTATAGCTGTAATATTGTGGCACAAAACCAGATATTGTTCTAAGTGCAGTTAGTGTTTGTGATTTACTCTGTATAAACATAAGGTACAGTAAGTTTTATGCTTTGGACAAAATACTATTTTGGTTTGTTTTCTTTTTTTTTTTTTTTTAAATGGGGAGAAATACAAGCAGCTTGATGAAGTTACTTTGGTCTAGACATTATTACATCTTTTGAGAGACCCTTTAAAATCAGAGTTCTTAATATTTACTACCTAATATATGCACTCCTCAGTATGTTTCCTTTACATTCTTTCTATGTTCATAGAAAATATTAATTTGACTACAAGAGAAAATTTACTGGAAAAATGACCTCATGAAATAGAAATGAAATGTGATGCATATGTATTAGTGAAGTCATAGTGGTGTTAATGAAGGAGAATCACAATCACAATTCCTAACTGTAATACTATTATTCAGCTCATACAGCCAGAAGTGAGGTATTTCTCTAGAACAGAAACCATATCATAATCTGATTCATAAAAGTGGCGTTACTGAGAATAATTAATCTCAGTAGTTTCCCAAAGAATCACATTTTTATTCACCTTGTGCTTAAGAAATTTGTTCTTAACTACTTCAGCAGAGATCTCAGTCCTTCACGGTGAGGAAAGTTTACTTCAATTCCAAGTATGTAATTGGCAGGATGAGGAATGGGAAGAGAGGAGGGGAGGGGGAAGGAAAGAGACATGGCATTGTAATGAGCAAGCATACAGTAGCTTTTCCTAAGCGTAAAACTGTGACTTTCCTGAATCATTTCCTGTGACTTCTGAGATAAAGGTAGAAATAATATAGATTAAATAAGAGACCTCTCATCTTTTTATTTGCACACCTTTGAATTAGGATTTTATTTTTGTGTGTGATTTTGACTTTGATTTTGTAGACAGTTTTCCTCCTTTCCCCTTGGGTCTGGTTCTGTGAATGGTTGTAAAGGAGAAGAAGTTAGCCAAAGTTTCTATTCTTTTAACAAGAAAAATGGCCCTGTGCTGTGCAGAAACTCTTGAGAGTAGAAAGTAGAGCCACCTGTGAAAAGAAAAGGGCTGTGTTTCAGTCCAGTTTACCTGATGAAGGAAAGAGAAGGCAGCTAACAGTCAGAAAGCCATTCCCCATTAGGGAACAGCAGGTTCCCTAAACAAGATCTAGGCAGCTCTGCAGCTTAACCTTAAAATAGTTAGGAACCAAAGAAGGTGTTTCAAGAGCCCTGATAAAATTATTGATTCTTGATGGTTGTTATTTTGTGTTTACTTGGCAGCAGTTCCTGTGATATATAATAAACAAGCCAACTGGAGCTAACAGTCGCTGTACAAAAGGGCGTTCTGACAACTCATCTGTAGCTGTTACATATAATAAGTAATTTTATTGCCCATATTTCACAACTAAACCTGAAAACAAAATAAAAAAGCCACAATTCTTTTTCCAATTTTCAATTCCTTCTATATCACTATATGCAAAGAATTTTAATGAAGGAGGGCATGCCAAAAATATTAATTGAATAAAAACATTTTCATTTGATTTTTAAAACGCATGGAAAGAAAGTGTCAGCTTTGGTTTTCAAGAGCATTCACACTAGACTATGCAACATGTGTAGAAGTTTTATTCAACCAATCATACTTTTATTTTAGTGGCCATTTATTCTCATCATAATGTAAATATTCATGCTTTTAATGAACTAATTTCATACATGGAAAGTATGACTGTCTTGAATATAGTATGCTAATGAAAAGGTCAAGTGAAGTATGATGGATATATGAAATAACAGTGACTGGTTAAAGAAAGCAATTAAATGCTGTCTCTGAGTGGTACTGGTTTCTAAACAGGTTTGTTGTACTATAACTAGAAAAGTATCAAAATCAGTTTTACTTAAACTGATACAACTGTTTTGAGACAGAGTCTAGTGTTTTTCTTCAATGATTTCAGGCTTAAGAAGCTGCCTTTTTCTTAATGACCTTAGGAAACTCTACCAAGAACCAGCAGTTCCACATTATAACATCTCTGGTTTAATTAAAGCCTAAACACTGTGCAGATAGCTGCAGTAATGGCTATCTCAGCTGACCTACCAGTAACCCCTGTTTTGACCTGTAGGAATCACCCTCTCTCTAGAGGGCAAGAAGTTATTTCAATTATGGGGCTTACTGGTTCATCTGTTTCAATGGAAAAGTTATAGGTAGAAAACCTTTCCATGTCTTGCCTGGGTTTTTACAAGCTGAGTCTCTCTGAGGATTTCATTATGACACTAGAAAAAACCTTGATTCCCCCTCCCTCAGAAAAAAAGATGGCAAAATTCATGTAATTATTCAAGTCATCAAACTTGAAAACGGCTTTTTTCATTTTTCAGAAGTAGAGGGGAATACAACTGCAATGTTTGCTATATTTTCCCAAAGAGCCCTACTAGGTGACCAGCTCAGGAAATCCCGTATCCTGCCATTTGTACTGCTATTTGCAGTATTCGTTGTCACTATATTATTAAAGACCGTATAAACATTGTTTTACAAAAGGCAGCAGATTCCTTACTGTGTCAAGAAGAACATCCCCATTTGCTGCAGTGTCTTTTTAATCAAAAGAATCCACTGCCAACCAAGATCATAAAATGTTATTAAGGTAAATATAACATATAAACATACCTTATATTTACCTTAATAACATTTAATAACATATAAATTTACCTTAACAGGTAAAGGTACAAAAAGTACCAAAAAGTTATTACAGCATTTAGTTTCTGCTGTTGCCAAAAGCAGTTACATTCCTAAGGACACTTGTGGATCTAGCACCATCTCTCTTTTGGGACTTTAAAATCGATACACTTATACACACTTTCTGATACTCGATAGCCCATAGTGGGGCAAAAATGGGGAGGAGAATTTTTAAAGACCAATTTGAAGTGCAATGCATCTGGCCTCTAAGAATTTGGTGTCTGAGGCTCAAGGGGGCAATATGTTTGTTAAACGTGTTTAAGACAGTAGTACTTTCAAAGCATGCAATAGAACATGCTGTTTCTATATGCCTGAATAGTCTATGTGAAAAACTGTAGATGGTCTGTGAAATTGAGGTAAGAAAAGAGTTGGACCAATCATAACAGACAGCTATCAATTTTATATTGGAATATTTTGAAGAGTAGAGCACAGTATAACCCTAGCTGAGGCCAAGTTCTGTTGCAGTGTAACAAACACATCCTACTGTCATGACTTGTCGGTGCAAAATACAACTTTAGAGAATTGTTTCTTACTTACTTAACTAAAATCTTGCAAAATATACATTAAAAAAACATTCGTCATAAGAAACAATGCCAGTAAATCTTGTGTTACCACTCTTGACACCTAACAATAAAATCTTTTTGGAAAAATGTGTCTTGCAAGAAAGAAATGAATATATTAATTCTTTGGGGTAAATATGCCAGCCCTTAGCATTATTAAAAATAGATGTCCTTTAAAAAGGTACGTTTTTAATAAATAAGTTAAAGCTCATCAACAGTTATTAGTGTTATGTTGGTATCTTGACAAAATATGATTTCTCTGTGGTTTTCCTTTCATAGCTTTATTAACTCAGGAAATAGGAAGGAAAAAGCAGTTGAATATTAGGCATGTCAGCAGTTAGTGCACAAGAACCTCTTTGTGTTTACCTGGTATGTTCTGCTTCTCAGTTCTTGAAGCTACAACTTCACTTTAAATTCATTTCATTTTTACCTGTTAAAAACCTACTCCTGTTAGCAGTTCTAAATTAAGTCTGTTACCATGGAAGGAATCTATATATAGTTTTGATTACTTGGTTATTGAATGTGTTTAAAAAATGGGACATTAAGCAGGTCTGATTATTTTCAGGTCAGAATCTCTTTCTCCTGGATGAACATTGACTGTCAATAACATTCCTTTGTGGAGAGATGGGAAGTACCAAATACAAGTTGGAAAATATTACATAGGTATAAGAAGACAGGATCGGGGAAGCTATTTGTGCTTATCCAACTCAATCAGAGAGTAAGGTGCAATTTTTTTCTGGGTTTTGAGAGTTTTTTTCCTAAACATGAGACAACTACATATGATACTGTGTTTCATAGTATTTTATGTAATTTCTTTTAAACTGAGGGTCATATTCTGCATATCAAGGTTAAGGCACTATTTACATGTTTAATCATCAACATGTAACACGACATTGGAGAACACCCTACTATTTAACAGCTCTGAGTGTCTACCTACTCACAGTAAGAGTAATATCGGAGATATCCATGGAATTATTCTGGTATTCTATCTGGTAAAACCAAGACCTCAAGCACGTGGCTGTCTGTGGTGCCTGCGTTACCTCCTCCCTTTAGTACATGTGGAGGAGGTGGCAGGAGGCAGAAATGAGGGTGCCGCACAGCAGAGAAGATGAGGCAGGGGCTGTAAAGCTTCTGATTTCTTGCAGCAATTCTGTGCCTCTGCCACAACAGCTATGTTTTAGAGTACCTTTGGATCCTGCCAAGTTTCAGTTCCAAGCCCAAGCTATGCCTGTTTCTTTGCTTCAAGGCCCTGTGTACTGCTCATCCTTCAAACTAAATGCTTCATCCACTACTAAGCAAAATGTCGTTTCCTACTCATGCAGAACACACTCCTAGCATGCGATGAAGACTTCTCATTCCTTTACGTTCCTAGTTCTACAAAGGATTGCTGTACGTAAGCCTATTACCTAACACGTAATTTTGAAGGAAGTTAATTCCTTTTGCACGAAAAACATACTAGGTGACAAAAAACCAGGACAATTAGTTGACCTCTTCCAAGCAGGACAATTAATTGACCTCTTCCTTACCCGCCAAAGAACGAACTAGCATAGTGCCAAATGAACAGCTTGTCTTTTCTGTAGCAAACTGAGGACATATTCTTGCTTTTACTAATAAAACAGGACATGGTAGCACTTTCTTTTCTTGATTTCTTCAGCATTATTAGGATAATTGATTATCCTAATATGGGAGATATTTTGTACATGAACACAGCAGGTTTAACTTTTAGTTATAAATCAAGTCTGATTCAAAGGGATTTAGGGGACCTTTTTTATTGCTTCAAAAGGAGTAGACCATCACTAAAGTGACCATGAGTCATGTGTTTCTTGCCCTTACCATGACTCATTATTTATGTGATGAAATCTCCCATATTTCCCAATGTGTGGCATCAACTTTTTTTTCAGTGCCTTAAGCAAAATGTGTAATAAAGTCCTTGGAAAGCATTTAATAGAAAACACATTTTAGGACAATCAGATCTTTAAATCTGTCTGGTTTTCGCTAAATTTCTGCAGAGCCCAGGAAATGGGAGAACCTAAGCAATTTCAAATCCTCTTTAGGGAATATCATTTTATGTTCATTTGTTTTCAGGTCATAAATGACAGGGTGCTTTTCTTCTCTCTCCAGAGAGTCTTTTTGGAAATTTTATTCCTTTGGTATTTATGCTTCTGCCACTGTGTCCAGTTGGCACCTGAGTGTAGTCCATGCTTTAACATGTTCTGTTTTGTAAGACGCGGTTGTCTACCACTATCGTTGCTCCATCAACCTAACAAGAAATGGGTACCACACTACAGAGTCTCTGTATCACGCTGCTCAAATCACATCAATATTCATAAAATTCTTAGATAGTGGTTTAATTAATGAATTGAAGATGGGGACTTTTGCCGTTCCAACCTGATGTATCACAAAGTATGTGAAATTATTTAAGTGCCTTGTTACATATGTGGTCTACAGAAACAAAATTCAGAAAGTGGCTTGCCTAGGAAAAGAAATTATTACTTTGTTTACAAAAAATAACATAGTATGTGTGGTTTAATTTTTTCTAATATAGAAGGTTTTGGCTTAATCTCTCTTTTAATGGTTCAGCAGCAGCAGCTTACGTGGTCTTACTTGGATAGGAATTCTCAATGCCAATACTCATGGTATTTCACCCAGTAAACATCACATTCCACAACGTGAATGTGAACAATACAGGTTAATTCCTGCTTTGAAGTCAGTGGTAACTTTGCCTCGGTCTTTACTGCTCAGCCCAGCCCTCAAGAGCCCCAGGCCTTGGGGAAAGTAACAGGGAAAGAGGAAGACTTCCCCTGGGTGGAGGAGGACCAAGTGAGGGATCAGTTAGGTCAGTTAGACATTCAGAAGTCCATGGGCCCTGATGGGATACACCCGAGGGTGCTGAAGGAGCTGGCGGATGTCATTGCTGGGCCGCTCTCCACCATCTTTGAAAGGTCCTGGAGAACAGGCGAGGTGCCTGAAGACTGGAGGAAAGCCAATGTCACTCCAGTCTTCAAAAAGGGCAAGAAGGAGGACCCGGGGAACTACAGGCCGGTCAGCCTCACCTCCATCCCTGTAAAGATGATGGAACAGCTCGTTCTGGGCGTCATCTCAAAGCATATGGAGGAAAAGAAGGCCATCAGAAGTACTCAGCATGGATTCACCAAGGGGAAATCATGCCTTACTAATCTGAT
>VXBO01009225.1:473841-488389 GCA_013400135.1 Rhinoptilus africanus
GGGGGGGAATATTTAAACAATTCCTGTTTGTTGTTTTCTCTTCATTAGTCCTTCAGTTACTTCTCCATTTCTTTCTTTCCTTTAACTAATTGACTCCTCTTGTATGACTTGTAGCCATAAATAATAAAATCTCACTGATTTGTATAGCATCATGGCAGCTGTCAGAAAAAGAATAGTGACTGTGTTTTGCAAAGGCAGAAAACTGAGGTTTCCCATTAATCGAAATGCAGTCTGAAGCAAAGCTACGCACACGTAAAGGCAAACAATTTGTAGAGTACGTTCTCACTATTACCCTGTTAAACAGAAACTGCTTCTGCTTGAATTTCACGTTCTCAATTGATCTGACTTCTAGACAACCTATAATCTATCTATTTGGCCACATTGCATATCCTTTTATTAGCTTAATTTCAATACAGTGCTTATCAAAAACATATAAATCCACCTCAGACTTCCTATCAAAAACCTCATGCTAGATTACCATTTACCAGATCACACAAGAAATTGAAGATACAGTGATGTACAAAATGTGTATGTCAAGATTTTTAGAGCAGGAGGGATGGGTAGAGGGTCTCATCTGCAAATATTCACAGCTGGTTTATGCATCTTCATGAGAACTTCTACAAACAGTAGTATACTCTCTATTTTTGAAAAGACATATGTTTTACGGACATCCTGAGAAGAAACTGCAGCAACCACTTTCATTTTTAGGCACAGTAGCGAAAAGCATTAATCTGTTGGTGGTTTTTTTTCTGACCACTACTGAGATTAATTTGTATGGATGCTGAATAAAGTTGATGTAGAGCTTATGATTGATTTCAGGATGCTGCTGGGGGAAGCGGGAAGGAAAAAAGTAGATTCTGAGGATTAGGGCATGAAAACATTCATTTGGATACATTTGAGAGTCTTCCTGAGAGTAACATTTCCCAGCCTTTGAGATTTGTTTTTTATAAAACTATGCATTTGATAATATTTATCTTTGAAGAAATAGTGTTTAAATATTATTGCTGTTGTACTTTAATACATTTATTTTTTGCTTTCCTACATCGATAAGCTGTGAGTTTTATTAGTAGCGCTCAGACAACTTTAGCAACTACACAAGTTTTACTTTCTGCTGTTCTCCAGTTCCTGAATTTCCTGTTATTTTCAAATACTGAATTTTCTCCAGTCTTTAAGTCTAGAATGCCTTTCTTCTTAGTTGTTTCTCAACGTCAATTCAAAAAATATTCCTAAATGTTCATGATCAAAAGTATTTAACTGAATATTTTTAGAACTTTCATGACCCAAATCATCTTGAAAATAGTTAATTAATAGTCTAATATAAATATTGATGTCTATCAACACAGAAACCAGGGCTACTCTAACAAGGCAGAACAGTACTCTCCTTTTGGCACCTGAGCTCAGTGTTAGATTTTTTTCTAATGCACTTTCCTGAAAGCTAATGAAGTCGTCCTGTGTCAGTCATGTTCAGACATGAAAGTGATTCAAAGCACAATATTTGCAACTTTCAGTTTAGGTTTCACGGGGCAATAAAACAGTTTGCTAATATAGAACAATTGTTGAACTTGCCTGATTATCTGAGGAGAGGGAGGATTCCCAAATGGACTCTAATGGCAGACATTAAACTGGCAGCTGGTTAGCATTACCAAAATGAATAATGAAGTACCACTGACATCTGGATGGGTTCTAGGCAGGATCTGAGGTATCAAGACAATTCCTCTGTTTTGAAGAGTGATCCTTTCAGTGTCCTTGACCCGATGATAAAATGCATCTTCACTTAAGCTGTGAAGTGCGTAATGAAAACACAGAACTACAGTAACTGCAAAAAAGAGTTAAACAAGGAAATGAATCATAAATAAAATTTCCTCTCTTGCCATGTCCGAGCCAAGTATAGGCATCATGAGGTAATGCAGTAAACGTCACAACAAAGTGACAGAAAGTCACGTCTAGCCTTTCTAAGTGCTTTGAGCTTATGACACAGCTAATGAAATCTTCCATATACACAGTAACTTTTGCTGCCATTATTTATCAAGACCATAGAATTGCTTTCAAGTAGCAAATTAATTGCTTTAGAGATTTCCAGTAAGATATATGACATAGTTTTCAATCTGGCTCAGTGACTTAGAAATAAAATTATAGAACATGACCTTGCACAAGAATATCTTCCTGTATTTTACCGTAAGAGCTTAAAAACACACAGACACCACAAATTTCTGGTCTGTTTTGTTAAACATAGCGGTATTTTTGGTGTGTTGTCTTTGAATGCATTTGAAACAGCATTTGATGAGTTAAAAAGAAGTCAAAACCAGTTGCATGGAAGAGTTCCAAAACCTTGTGCTATATTATTACAAGCATTACTTTAATATTCAAGAAGGCGAATGTAGTTGGGTGCTTAAGAACAGAATACCTGGCAGCAAAGTATCACTATTCTCTTCTTGCTGATAAAATATAGGAAAGTGTAATTACTCCTTAACACTCTGAAAAACCATTGGTGTATGCCTAAGGTCAAAGTTAATCAGCTGTCTGGAAATCACTGAGAAAAAAAAAAAAAAAAAAAAAGAGGATTCCCTAGTTATCGCAGAGGCAGAATGACATTTTTACTCCAAGTGTCTGAGACAGAAAGTGAACTAGTTTCTCGCTTTTTGTACTGCCATGTCACCCAGGAATACCAGGGTGCTCTCCCGAAAACCCTTTCCACCACCAAGCCAATAACTGTAATGCAAATAAGAATACTTTTGGGGAAATTATTTTGGGAACAAATGGAAGGGATTGTCAGCTAGTTCAAGCAATTTCAGGCAAGTCTCCCTGGGGAAAGCTAACATGTCTTAAACTTACTTACTCTAACTTTCTACCCTGCATGGTTTCCATGCAAAACAAAGTAATGAACAATCATATGAGACCAGCTGTTCAAAATGAGTTTCACACCTTTAGTAGGGAGGAACTAAAGAAGTGGCTGCTAAACAAGTAGTTTTCTAATCATTCAGAAGGTCTTCATTATACTTCACTCGTTGCTTTGCAGAAGATAAAGCAGAAGGCGGCAATGGTAGGCTTTTGTATGTCTTAAGAGTTACTTAGTTGGGAAAAATAAATTACTGTGCAGATTCCATCGACACTGAAGGCCACCACTCTGGTGGTCTGAAGGAACAAGAGCATTTAAATCTGCAGATTTATATACAAAATGTCTTTTGCATATGCACAGGATTCTAAAGTTAGGTGAGCTTTTTGTGTCTTTCTCTGTTTATACTTTAATGACACATACATAATTAAATTAAACAGGAACTTATATCACAAAGTTCTCCATTTTGCCAGCACATCTATCAGATTTTTCAGCCAATTTTACACATAAATTTTTATAAGTACAGAAATGAACAGTAGGCATCAAATGCATACATTTTATCACATTTTTCTGATTATTCATCAGTAATTGCAGATTTCATTCATTGTCAGCTCGCTGTTCTTTACCTCTTACTGACTTATTTTGTAGATGAAGACCTAAGGTAACATAAACTATCAAGTTAAAAAAACCTTTCACTTCTTCGATTGACAGACATAGCTGTGCTAGTCTCTTTAAACTTCAGACCAATAAGAAACAAATTCTGTTTTATCCTATTCAGCCAAAACAACAAAGCAAGGGGGGTTTTCCTACAGATTTAGTGTAAAAGTCCCCAGATGACAAACACTAAAAGCCTGGATATCAAACAGGACGAAAATGCTGATGTTCAACACCTGCACTGCGTGAGGGCCAAGAAGTAAGCTAAAGCCTTTGCTAACCAACACACCTGCTTGATAGTGCAGTTTTTAACCCTTTCCTCTTCCTTCTCAAATTCCTTACTTAACATTGGAGAGGATTCTAATAGCATAATGCAATCAAAAGTATTATTACAGCAGAGTTTTTAAATGGAGACTACTTGTCAAAATGTATCGTGACTTATTTATTTGTATTAAAAGGTTACCTAGCTTGACAGATTTTTAATAATACTGGGAAGGATTATTCATGACTACAAAATTAGGGAAAAAAAATTATACAGGCTGTGTAGAACTATATTCTGTGCCACCAAAATGTTTGTGCCATCTCGTTATTATACCTGACCAGCAGATATATGACCAGCATTTGGCAGATGTACGCTGCCAAAACAAAATCATGAGTGGTCTAATCTCTCTCTGCTTTTCAGAGGCTGCAGTGATCTGATTAAAGGCCATCCGGCCAAAGGTGAGCCCAGGTATCTACCGGGTCTGCTTTTGCAGTCTATAAGCACTGAGTATTCATGCTGAAGTGCGGGGGGCTCATGTGTAATGTCACAAATGCATGAACAGGGGCCCGTGTTGCAGCAGTTTTTACACTCCAGCATTTTTCAATCCTTCAAAAAGAAGAATAATTGACAGGTTTTTCTTCTGTCATAATTAATACTAAAAATGAGAGTCACATCATTAGTTACTTTTAACATAATCCACACAGGCTAACAGCCATTGTAGATAAAAGCAGTTTGCCTAACTGAAAACTCGTGCAAGTGTGAGCTAATACACAATTTTGAGTTGATGTTGCCTTCTGCTTCCTTCCTTCCTTCTGATGCCTTCCTTCCTTCCTTGTAGAAACCATCTTCTGCTGTCTTCCATTATTCAAACCCCATAATCCTGTAACAGAGTAACATGAGATACTGAATTCATGAGTTATTTTTGCTTCATACAGCAGAAAGCAGAGGTGGAAAGGTGGAAAGGTGGACCTGATTCAGTACAGCTACAGCTATGTGAAGTGAGCATTTTCCTCACATCTCAGCTATACCAGGGTATAAGGACACCAATGAAGCAGCGGTAGGAGCTGTGATTTTGTTGGAAAGTTAGCAGAAGTTGCTCATGTTTAAAAATAGGTGATCTCATCTAATACCAGGAACTCCACTGGGTTTGAATGTGAGGCTTATTTGAAATTTTTTTCATGTTTGCCTCCGTATGAGAAAAAAAAAAATCTACAGAACTACTCAGCAAGTGCTCTTAAACTTTTACTCATTTATGTGACGCTTCAGTTAGTTGAAGAGCTGGCTGTCGTTTAAAGTAATCTGTTTTTCAAGCTTGGACCACAGAGGGGAGTAAATTAAGCAATGAATAGCTTGACGATCACTTTTCATCACTTGACATGGCTCAAGAAGCAACTCATAGGAAGTTCTAAATACAGAGGGTTTCTTAATAGCAATTTGAGGAGGGCTGACTGTTCCAGAAAAGAAACCATATGAACGAAGAGCAGAGGATAATGGGTTTCATTAGGATCTCTGAATAAGGCTTTAAGAATGTTCAACAGTGATAAGGAAACTGAGGCTGGACACCCATGTGGTTGTTACTACATGATCACAATTTTTATATTCCTGTCTAGTTACAGTAAAACAGGGACAATTTTTAGACACTTTGCAAAATCGTTGTTAGCCAACTTCAACTTTGCGTCACTTCTCCATCAAAGCAGAGTGTGCACAATGTTGGAGATCTGGAAAAGGATCCCATTAGGTTACATTAGCTAAAGGGTCTACAGTACAAGATCTTGCTCCTTTGAAAGGGTAGCAGATCAAAGCCACCTACTTAAAATACTTGCCAGTCTGGTCAAGGAACTAAATGTTCAGAGAGACAACTCACCCAATAGTAACTCCAGAGCAGAGCCTGGCACGTCGAGACTGAAAGCAGGAGCTCAAAGTTGGAGTCCCCCCAGAAAAGATGAGCTTATCAGCACAGTAGAAGTCAAACTATTGTCAAGCAAAACATGGGCAAATGAAGGAGTTTAAGAAATCCGGGGATACTGCTATGAAGAGGGTGAGTTCACCTCCCCTTTCTTCCTGAGTGTATTTGGGTCACTTCATAGAAACTGCTGGAATGTTTTCAACGGTGATAAAGCGAAAAGTTATGTTCATCCTCCAAGATCCCAGAGGCAAGGACGTGCACAATTTCAGTGTTTATTACCTGACCAAAGATGTTTCAACTTTTGCTATGCTTCCCAAGAATCTTCTTTTCTCCCTTGCAAAACAAAATCATATCCCCAGACATTTGTCAATATTTGTGTGGGAAACAAAGAACCGTCTAACAAAATTTCTTTTGACTTGCCACCTCCTTTAGCCCACCCATTTAACCTCTGTTTGAACTTTTGCAGTAGTTAAAATGGAGATTGATGCTTTAAACTGAGCTAAAAAGCACTGACAGTGTTGGAATAAAGGTTTGAACACACTAATAGGTTTTAGTGTCTAAAACTTTTGATAATCTGGCCCTGAGTGTCATGGGTCTCTCTGAGTGGATTCCATCTGTCCCATAAAGTTATGTGTTGCAACCTAAGGCAGCCCTTTGATCTTCCCTGTGTGAAGATCCTCGTGTTCCGTAAAATCAACAAGATGCTCTCACTCACTGAAAAGCCAGATCTCGGACTTGCTGATTGGCGAGACCATACTGCTTGTTAGTGAATGTGCCTCTTCCCCTTTTGTCTGTGTCAGGTTTCAGTGGCAGGGTGATCCCAACACCACTGGTGAAACTCAAAGTCCTTATTATTATAACATATCCCATTAGAATTTGGCCATGTCAGTATAGTATCAACTGAGACTGGAAAATAAATATTAATGGTTATACTCTGCAGTAAAATACACTGTAGTGAATGTTGATTGTTAGTCTTTGCTGCAGTATTTTAACATCTATAGGAGTTCTTCACGATGAAGTTTGTTACATAAACATGAGGACTAATAGGGTTACTTCAGATTAGCATTGCTGTAGGAGGAAGCGGGCTGAGAGTAGTGTGCTTTTTTTTACCTGCCTACATATTTAGAAATAAAACTCGGCAGATTTTTAGGGTTTTCTAAAATGGCTGAAAGCCTACTTTCCGCTTGTGTGCTCACACAAAACGCTTGTGCTCAGAGCTGCAGCTTTTCCTGATACACCTGCAAAGTAACCCAGAGGTGCAGGATCTCTCCGCACCAAGCACCCGGCACCCAGCACTGTGCGGAGCAGACTTGGGCACCGTCTTTCCATGCCGAGACACTCAGCCCTACACCCCGTGCTGCCACCAAGCTGCTTAGGAGCTGTGTGAGACCCCCCAGCCATCACCAGTACAGGGGAAATCCAAACAGGGTTGAATCCCAGCTGGCCTCCAACAGTCTCAGAAAAAGAAGTACTGTGAACCCTCAGGGCATCCCCTCAGCATCCACACAGTGGCTGGGTAGTTTCACACAGATAGATGTAGGGTAGGATTTTCCCTTACTGACTTATCAAGTTGATTCAAGAACTGCACTGCATAGCTGCAAACACAGCCCAGGTGCCTCTGCTCCGTCTGCCTTCATCCCCAAAACTCATTTAGGTCCTTATGTGCACTAGTTGGTGAAAACAAACTCTGTCACGGTATACACCGTGTAGGATTGTCTGACACCCAGAAAAAACTGTTACAACATGTGCAACGCAACTTTATTGGATATATTTTTTTCTTCATGCCTTCAGAGGAGACCTTATTCACTGCATTCATTTAGTTCGCAGTTTTATTTCAATATCTGAAGATAAGCTTTTTTCCAGCTGCTTACCATGTCATTAGTTAACTACATTATTAGTATAATTCTATTCCTGAATAAATGTTCTATTTTACTATTATTATAAATGCCATTAACATTGAAGTTGTATCCCGTATTATGCCATCTACTCCCAAAAACAGATGACAAAACCATTAAATGTTTTCATGTAATTTACAGTTGTCTCATTAGATGGCAGTGTAACATTCAAAACAAAGTTTTATTCTTTTATATGTATGGATTTCATATTCACCAAGAGAAACAGTTGATTTTATGCGATAAATCTAATCTTTTTCTAAAGAAAAATTTGCTTTTACATTTTTGAATGTTCAAATTTTGTCAGGGGTAATTGTATCTTAAAATTAAATGCTAAGTGTTGATAACTGATTCAAGATATTATTCTTCTTGCCAAAACGTTATCACTTTTAATAAAGCTTTTTTTACTGTCGTCTCTAACTCCTTAGGTCTAGTCAAGAAATTTGTGCTGCAGAAATCAATGTGTTGAGAGGAATATGATGGTTTTAAACAATCTTTATATCTTTTTGATCCTTAGGCCAGCTGAGAATCAATGCAACTTCAGATAGAAGTTTAGAGCTACTTTCATGTGTTGTCCCCAGTAGAAAGAGCCTTTACAATGCCAGGGATCACTAGAGTAGAGTATCTCTTGTATCAGATACCCATGCTGCCTATTTCCTACATTAAAATCTGATTTGTTCTGCTCATAGTGCATCGATTTCCTCTTAATTTTCAGAAAATCCTATTTTTCTAGAACTGAAAACATATCTGAGAAACGTTTTTCTTTCCTAATTCCTTCATACTCCTTTTCTCTCCTACCTATATTTCTATCAAAGAGGAAGAAGCAGCATTAAAATAGAAAAAGAACTTCTGCATTAAGGGACACTAGATCTAAGAAAGATGACATTAAAGTATTTTGTATGACCAGTAATGAAGTAAATCAAACATGTTCAAAATATCAAGTTAAGCCTCATATTCTTCTGTATTTACAATTTTAAGTTTATCAATGCAGCCATTCCTGGAAAGGGTTTGCAAGACTGGCCAATGGTAACTTGCGGGTTCTGAAGAAGAATCTTGTCTTGCTATTCAAACACTTAATCATTCTCACGCTAATAAAAAGCACAAGACCTCTGCCCTAGACTACAACTTATTATTGACAACTCATTTCCAACATTGTAGGATGCGTTCCTTGGCCTTCAAAGCTTTGTGCATGACAATTCGTAATATCGAAGAAGACCAAGACAGTTTCCCTTGAACACAGGTTATTTTGAATTGGTCAAAAAAAGAATTATGGTGACATGATGAAAGCTAGCCCTCCATTATTGTCAACTGAGTAACATTGTTTTGTATGGAAAAAAAAGTTACTAAATCTAAAAGCCATTTGCAAAGAGGTGCAGAAAGGTGCTCTTCTTTTCCAGTGACCAGGAAATTGAAACGGCTTATGAAATTCAGTCTAAAAAAAATCACATGGCAAAAGCTATCTTACACAATAGTGGACTCGGAACTTGCTATTAAGACTCAGGAAAAAAGATCTTAGTGTTAGAACTACACTAATTCTTCTTCACCATTTCTTTATTGCCACCTGCTCTGACAACAGCAGAACTTGTTTCAGGGAAAAAATAATTTCTAGTTAAAAAATAGTATTTACATCTCTCCCCCTTTACAATATGCATGCCACCAACAAGTTTACTGATGTACTGTTTCTTTTGATTGTACTTTCCAAGGTTACAGAACTAGTGCTGCAGGTGCCTGATAAGAGACAGCACCTTCCTTAATGCAGTGCTGTCCTTCAATGCACAGAAGTCTCAGGCAGTGTGCTGAAGTGGGCTGCTTTTATCTCCCAATATTTCACAGAATCATAGAATTGTCAGGGGTGGAAGGGACCTTAAAGATCATCTAGTTCCAACCCCCTGCCCTGGGCAGGGACACCTCCCACCAGACCAGGCTGCTCCAAGCCCCGTCCAGCCTGGCCTTAAGAACTTCCAGGGATGGGGCAGCCACAGCTTCTCTGGGCAACCTGGGCCAGTGTCTCACCACCCTCATGGTGAAGAACCTCTTCCTAATACATTCTGAATCAACCCATCTCTAGTTTTAATCCATTCCCTCTAGTCCTACCATTACCCAGCATCCTAAAAAGTCCCTCACCAGCTTTCTTGTCCCTTACTAGCTTTAAGATACTGGTAGGCCACAATAAGGTCTCCTCGGAGCCTTCTTTTCTCCAGACTGAACAACCCCGAGCTCTCTCAGTCTGTCTTGTAGGAGAGGTGCTCCAGCCTCTGAGCATCCTCGTGGCCCTTCTCTGGACACGTTCCAACACATTCATATATTTCTCACGCTAGGGGCTCCAGAGCTGGATGCAGTACTCCAGGTGGGGTCTCACGAGAGCAGAGTAGAGGGGGAGAATCACCTCCCTCGCCCTGCTGGCTACACTTCTCTTGATGCAGCCCAGGATACGATTGTCTTTCTGGGTTACAAGTACACACTGAGGGCTCATGTTGAGCCTCTCGTCCACCAGTACCCCCAAGTCCTTGAGGCATTTCTGTATTTCAAATAATGTTTGATGTGACAAGCATTTTAAGAATCCCTGGTTCTTTAAAATTCCATCTATTCTTCTGGAAAGACATGCTATGGAAGTGCCATGTCCTTCATCGGCATTTATCCTGAAAGCTAGGAAAGCATTTCTGTGAAAGGGGGACTTATGAGGGTACAGAATTGCAGCGAATGGTTTGCAAAGCCCTACTTTAGGCTAGTTGTTATTTTTGCAGCCTATCAGAGCTGATTGGATTTTCCCGTCTGTGTGAAATTAGCATGTTTTCTTTTTTTTCTGTTTTGATTTCCAGTGCTGTACACCAGTATAAGCATATCACAGATTTGGCCACAAGTTTGTGTCTCTGATAGAAATGTCTCTTTGGTGTCCTGTCTTAGTTTTTGCTATATTTACAATAGCGTGATTATTTGTTCCCTATTTATCTTTTGAAACTTTGTTAAAAATGGATTCTCTTAATTTAATTTTGTGGTTCACTTTAGCGGCGAGTTACTCAGTTCCAGGAAATTGGAAAGCTGCACGCTGATGTTAACATTGGGTCCTTGGGAGCAGGAAGACTACACTTAATGTGATGAGATGACATAAGTCTACTAATAATTGAAGGAAAGAACAGAGGCAAAAGCAAATAGTTATTTTAGCAATGATAATATAGGGGAAAAAATATTGTTTTCCAACCTTTCCTGTGTTTTCCCATCTACGTGGCTTGAAACTGGTCTTTTTTCTATAATAGCTTTAATCTAGTAAGAACAAATGTAACTTTTAAGCTGAGGTCTATAAAATAGAAATCCAGGAAGATGATGATGATTGTTATTGTTGTTGTTGTTATTATTATAGCAAAAAGATATTGCAGATCATGTTTTATGAGTTCAATAAGATGCATCATCGGTTGCTAGAGTTCCCAGCGAAGCTGAAATGTTCACTAATGGCTGTGCAGTATGTGTCCTGTCATGCCTTCATGTTGAAATACCCTCTGGCAAAAGTTTTCTTCTCATCGAACACAATCAGATATTAACTCAAATTTGAAACATAATATTCTCACATTCACTCTTACTAATATATTAATGTTTCAAATTTAGAAAATCATTTCTTGGAACATAATCTTTTTTTCAATATTGGAAAAACATTAATGTGCTACAGAGACATCAAAGGGATTTAGGAAATTATAAGAGTAAATTGTAGACACAAAAAACTACAAAGGTGAATATGAGCGTGTAACTCTAATATTATGTTTAATCTAGTGAATGGCCAGGACCGAATATATAGCCCAAAGTTTTTAGGTTTTTGTATCATCAGTCATTGGTGACAAAAAAAATGTTATTGAATTAGTTTGATCAACATTCCCTATCAAATAAATTCATACTGCCTATACAGTTTGTGCTTCCCATACAATTTGTAGAGAGTGAGAAAAACACCACTATGTTTGCCAGTAATCACCCTTGTTTGACTATTAAGCTGGCAAATAAAATACAGGGCTATGAAAACCTGTACCACAAGAGGCCTCAGCTGCCGTAGTGAAAAAGGAAAGTGGTGTGTAATTCTGATGAATATTTTTAAAAGAAAAAAAGTTCATCTACCTTTTAAGGATAGACAGTCCATGAGATTTGCATCAGAGCAGGCAGTTTCTGACCCTGCTTCACAGCTATACGACCAAGGGCTAAATGCTAGCCAAGCAGTTTGATCTCAGACTGCCGTCGCCTCCCCTCCCTGCGCACACACATCCAGCACACGGCTTGTGCTCAGGCGCTCGTCTGCGCTTCCTTCCTCCTTCACCGGCCTCAGGTGCATCTCTCTGCACAGCAACACACCGCTGTTAGTGCAGCAGGCTAAGGTAGCCACACTGCAGGCTAAGGTAGCCACACTGGGTGGGGATTTGTCATGTCTTGGGAGGCAAGGCAATGATTGAGACTATGATGGGTTTGGGAGACCATGATAGGCACTATCGAGTTGGGAGACCATGGTGGCCACCATGGGGTTGGAAAACCACAATGAGCATCATACAGTTGGGAGACCATGGTGGGCACCATGGGTTTGGAAGACCACGATGAGCATCATAGAGTTGGGAGACCATGGTGGGCACGATTGCCTTGGGAGCAGTAAGAGATGCCTCTGTGGAAAAGCAATCAATACAAGCATCTGTGGCATATCCTTCCTTAGGAAAGTCCGGCTCTCGCCAATGAAACAGGAGATATTGATGGATAAATGAGTTCAGTTTCTAAAAATGCGAGGGTAATTGGGAAGACCTGATTTCTGCATTAAGCTGAACGTGGCTTGTGAAGGGAAGATAGGAGGCTGTGCATATAGAAGAAGAACTGATGACCAACAGATCGATTTTAGAGGGAATCAACTGTGTGGAGAGCAGAGTTTGTGCAAATAATCAGGGACATTATTCAGAATATGGGAATTATTCAGAATATGTTAACCCCATCCTGCCATTCTCAGTGCTTTGGACCACTAATTCTGTCTTAGGAAAGAGAAGCAGAAATGTTAGCCAATTATGATTTGATTAGCTGAGTATTCCCATATACTTCCAACAGACTTAAAAGAGATTAATTTCCTGCTAAACGGTATACATCTACTTTCTGGTAGCACGAAAAATAGTTATACCTCATAAGTCAGTAGAAAAAATACATTCATTTTAATATCATTACACAGTTATGAATTTTATATAGAAAGGCAAAACACCAGCCAATTTCCTTCTCTTTTTTTTCAGCTATGTGAAGGAAAACCTGAAGAAAAAATAATGAAGTTCAAATAAACCCAAAGATCAAAAATACATATCTTTTGATTACTTTTACTTCACTATCAGATCTCTCCTGCTGATTTGAATAGGTTACCTAGGAGAAACAATGTATAAAACTCTGTCTTTAGATCTCTGATAGGAAATCCCCCACTGCAGCAATAAATATTCTATCTATGGCAGGCAATTGGCAAGCTACCTTGATCATGATAGTCCCTGGCTGACAATCACACAAAAGTGAGACCAGAAAGTATATCTTAAATGTTTCAGCACTTGGATTTTCCTAACTACTCCTTTCAAGTTCTTTATGAACAACTTGTATATAGATCAAAACATGCTAATTTCATCATTGCTGGCCAGCAACATAAAAGAATCGTAGGAAAAACATATGGGCACACTCAACAACTTTTTAAGCAACCAAATCGTTCATAGAACTATTGAAGTTTCTTCATGAGATAAAAGAGTTCTGCTGTTTTGAAACAATAGCACCTCTTTTTTTAATATGAAAACACAGGAGAGTGCTCTGTGTCATTCATCATCTGTCACCTTTTCATTTCAAACACTGTCAAGGGGCTGACTAAGTATGTAAAGTTAGCAAGGGCTAGTACGCTGCACAGCCAAGATAGGTGTGGGGTTTGACCCTGAATGCGCTGCCTAATTCCCCAAAGCAAGAAGAACAAAATATCAAAAAACCCATGCACAATACTGGGTTATGAGCTGTACCTTATTTTTGCTTTCTTGCAACGGTCTTTGAAGGAGCACTGATGAGCTGCAAGTGATCTGTTCTGATCTCTGCAAGAGTTGCTCAGGGACAGGAAAGACATCCTGAAGAGTGACCTAAAGAAGGTGAGGGGAGGTAAGAGCATTCGGAAAATACAGAGTGACCATATGAAAAAAAATCACACCAGAGCATGGAGCAGGGCAAACTCTGCTAATAACCTTGAATTAAATGAATTGAGATTTTCAAGGTCCATATGCCACAAAGAAAACCTGCAGAAACATCTGCATATGCCTTATTGCAGTTATTTGCCTAGCATCATCATCAGAACGGAGAGCACTTTACATAGTTAAGATTAGCAGACACATTCCTAGATAAAAGGATTTACCTCCTCATTGTGGTGAACTTGAGGAGTTAACTGAGGTTATAAGCCACAAAACCACAACCACTACATAAATGCAGGTATCCTGGACCCAAATTTTTAGTAATAAATCAAATGCAATATGGTGTTTGCAATGATGCTTGGATACAGCCATGAGACATCTCTAGTCGCATGAGACAATTTCATACTGCACCTTACAGTGCTCAGCAATCACAAAGCACAAAACTCACCTCAGGAGAGTTTATGGTTTTGGAGTAGATACCCATGGCACCGTGACCGAAAAGAGAAAGGGTGAGTGACTAAGTACTATGCCACACAGGGTTTAGAGTTTAGTGTTCAGCAGTTTCTAGTTTATACATAAAGATAATAGCATAGAATTAAGAGCATTTTCTGACCATTTGGTCGCTGTTAAGTACTGGATTCCAGGTCACTAAGGAAAGTTTGGACAAAGTGATCTGCTCACAGCAGAAATCTACTGACTGTTTAGTAAGACCGTAGGAAGAGTAGGAATTATTTTCGAGTAGCTAGAAACAGAGCGAGGAGAAAAAAAAACAAAAAAAACCACAGGTATTCAGATCCCTACAGTAAATCATAGAGGGTAGGTAAAGTGGGTTTTTGTAAAAAAAAAAAAAAAAAAAAA
>VXBO01009225.1:488427-499212 GCA_013400135.1 Rhinoptilus africanus
AAAAAAAAAGAAACAAAAAATAAAGGAAAAAAAGGAGAAGCCTCTGATCTATCTGTTAAGAACTACAGTTCTGAAAGTTTGACTGGAGGGCCAGCAACACAGCCTAGCTTTGTAGAACCATGACAAGGACTTTCCTGAACAGGAAAAGCTACCATCTGACATTTTAAAAATCAAAACCCGCTCTAAATCATCCTTGGAATACAGTATGCTACAAGTGTGCATCCGCGTCTTCGTGTTAAAAGTTACCAAAGGTAGAGGCCATTTTAATAGGCCTACTCTCTAGCAGGTTAAATTTCTTGACAAATTTACACAGTTATATGTGTTAAAAGATTTTTCTGTGCTTGCTTAGCTTAATGATTAATTAGAGATATCATCCCCTTACAGGTGGTGAAATTGAGATATAAAGACTTTAATAGGTAGTTCCAAGGCTGAATAGCTAGAGGGAAAGGCAGAACAGAAACCAGAATGCAGTGCTGACTTTTTCTGCTGTCATTGGTTTATGCTACTTTTCAGAAAGAGTAGATGGCCAAAGCGGTGCTAAATCTAAGAGATGGAGATACGGTCTTATTCCAGCTGAAAAGAAAAAGAGTTTCTGGCTAGACTTCAAAACCTGATAACCTGCCCGATCAGTAGGCTCTCTTACTAATAGTGAAAAACATCTCAGAGTTTGCAAAAAGTCCTGAGAATATTCCCCTTCCTATCATTTCACTTCCATCGTGTTTATGCCAAGCTTAGCTGGCTTCTATCCATACCTCTACTAGAAAAGGAAATTGTATTTTCTGGCTCCAGTGAAACAGGAGACATGGAATTAGCACGATCAGGATATCAATGGCTTGGTAGCTAATATTACTTCATGCTCCTACCCAGAAGCTTCAGCACAATAGGGGTCAACTGCTAAAAACTCTTCTGTGTAAGCACAGTTGCCTATCACCACCTTCTGGTATCTCAACTACGCCCAGATGAAACCACCCTGAGGCAGATCTACCCACTTTGAGACCCATGTCCGTGACTATGGCACCATATAGCCACGGGAATTAGAGGTGGATGGAAGATCTTGCATGAGTAATGAAGAGAGAAACGTGTTCCATGGAACAGTCAACGACTGAGACTGTTCTCATCACAAAGGAAGCACTTGTAACTATTCTGAAAAGTATATTTCATAACTATATGCTGGCATAGATATTTATGCATAAAAGACAACGTTTGGGAGACAAATGTGACTGAACATGGGCTCTGTTCATAAATCAAGTGGTTTGTGATATTTTAAGTGTGAATAAAGCATGATTAAATTTTTTGATAATTAAACAAAAGATATAAACAAGGACTTTACCACTGAAAGATTTTTATTAAGCGCACTTATGAAAGACTGCCTTTCTAACACTCATGCTTCCTCCCCTATGAATTGCATTTACCAGAGATTTGCTGCAAGACAGCAATACCAACAGCATTTTGGATATGTTCAAAATACAGAGAGCTACTGTCACCACTGCTTTAATTCAGTATTTTCTCTTTTCCCTGAACTTCCCGAATGGGTCTGGTGTCTGATCATGTTGCAGATGAAATAGTTATTTTGGCAAGCTGCCACCCAATTTCTGTTTGAAACTTAATATCTCTCCAACTGGCAATAGAAGTAACTGTTTGACCTCTTCCCTGTCTTTTTTTTTTTTTTCCTCTCTATCTGTGCACAATTTATTCATAAAGATGTTATGGTTAAACATCTTCCACCTGAGAAGCTTTTACACCTTTCTGGTTTTCTGCCCATGAATCTCTGACTGTTAAGAACCCATACAGCATTGCCAAAAGTGCTGCAAAACTTCCTATCGAACACTTGGTTAAAACTAATGCCATAAACATTTTCATGGTATATGACAACTCCAGAACGTTCTCTTTCTCTGTCGAGCAAGACGGTTATTGCCTTGTACTGAGAGGAGCACAGATGTACACTGACAGCAGCAATTTCACCACAACAGTTGAATATACTACTGTAAAGAAAATTAAGAGAAATATCTGATAAAGCGTGGGTTGATGCAGACATGCAGGAAGCGTAGAATTCCACCCCCATGTTCTACAATGCTGTGAAATGTTCACTTCACTTTTCTGCCGCATCAAAGGAAATGACGCAGAGGAGAACTGACTTCAGGTCCTAAGCCAAATCGGGGTCCTACCATGGCTGCCCACATTTCACGTTTGTCTTGTTCTTGCTCTCTTCCCCGCGCAGAGGAGATGTGGTACTGTCTGATCTCATGCAGACATTGTTCTGTTCATATAACTTGGGTCTTCAAATGGTTGCCCTACTAAAATAAATAAATAAATGCAAATAATTTAACAGCAACCTAGTCAATAGTTTTTCTCGCTTGAAAAGCAAAAGAAGCAAATGAAGAGATTTCCAAAAGGCCTCCTTACTGGTAGCATCCCCGTGCAGTATGGAACGAGATGAGCGAAACTTAAGCATCTTACCACGGTGTTCTCGGTATTTATGGCACAGGCGTGGTCCCATACTTTAAGGCAATAGTGCAGATGCATTTCTGGTGTATAAAACTGCCTTACTTCTGTTTAGTTCATTGCTGTACAGAAAAAGGAGTAAGGCAAACCTAATGGCTTGCAATGACATAACTAGAGCCATGGTAGGGTAATACTAGTATGATTACACAAACTAAGCCAAAAATAATTTAAAAATCAATCACACCTGCAGCCCATACAGCTGCTTGTAAAGATCTGTGTTTAGGTAAAACTTTACAAAGTCACTGAAGAAAGACTGGAGGTCTATGAAAAATGAGTTAACAAAGCACATCAAGAAATTAGAATAGCTGGAAATGAAAGCTATGATGAAAATGCACTTGTTAAGTGACTCTCACGTGTCAGAAAGTAAAGTGTGCACAACCCTGGAGTGCTACCAAAGGGCATGGCCACACCAGCGATTGCAGCTTTCAGACAGAACCAGTGGAGCTGGCTGTCACACCTGAGCGTGAAAGGCAACATCACCAAGCTTACGGCAGAAAACATGGACATACGGGCAGGACCAAACTTCTCCGTGCAAACACAAATGGTTCAGACCAATGAAAGGGCTGTGTGCCTTTTAGACCAGCTGTCCACTTCTTCTGATTGTATCGATTTATTTTATAAAAAATACACATTTCCAGAGGCACTTAGGTTCCTCTAATCCTGTGGCTATTACAGCTGGAAGGCTTTCCACAGAAGACTTAAAAATTCTACCTTCTTCATTCTAAACAAAAGCACAGACATTAGTAAAAGTAACAATTTCACTTCAAATACACTCAGAAGTCAAGGTTACTCCCAGATTTCAGAAAATCTCCTGTATGACACAACTTGGAAAAGAGTGCAGCAGAAAACAAAATAATGTGAAGAAATCCAGAACTGGCATGGAGCACGATTTCCAGCCAGCTCTGAGAGCAAAGGGCCGGGTTTCACAGCTGTGAAGAGAGTCAGCGGGGAACAGAAAGCGGAGCTGCACCTGCTACACGAGCTGCAGGACTACCCTCGGTGGTTTTCCTCCCCTGGAAAAAAGGAAAGGCAGAAACAGGGCAAGCAATCATGCAGGGATTTATTTCGAGATGTGGCATTTTCTCTGCCTTCAGAGATTTCCTCTGAACCTTGAACAGTGTCACCTCCTTCAGATTATCCTCTTCATGACCTAAGAGCAGTCTACAGCTTTCAGATTGATAGGGTTATGTGAAAGGTAATGAGTGGTAAACCAATTCATTAATTCTACTGGTTAAACAGGACCAACTTCTCCCCCTCTATCCACTTGGGCTTTCTGAAGTGGGAGTGAAAACCACACAAAAAACCCAACCACTGACAACTAAAGCTATTAGTCTAATGACATAAGAAAATGGCTCTTTTGAGGTGCTGCTTCTGCACCTGCCTTTTTCAACCTCGAAAAACATTAACTGCATCTGAAAATCAGGATGGACCGACTATAACAGAGAGCAAATAAAAGCCACAAGCAAAATGAAATGGGAAAATGCAATATCTTCCTTCAATGGCAATATACCAGCGCTGAAAAAGGAGGCTGTGACGGCTTTTCAGCGCTCCGGAGGTTTTGTACA
This sequence comes from Rhinoptilus africanus, assembly GCA_013400135.1. Taxonomy (NCBI): domain Eukaryota; kingdom Metazoa; phylum Chordata; class Aves; order Charadriiformes; family Glareolidae; genus Rhinoptilus; species Rhinoptilus africanus. Next base: position 492,495 of record VXBO01009225.1, read on the forward strand.
GTCATGCAGCACCACCGTACCTCCTCCATTACATTTTCTTCAAGGACCATTGGCATACATCTAAAATGGGAATGGGGCAAGAAAATGACAACGATGTATCACTCTTCATCTATAAGTTGGCTAGGGGTTTGGATACAAAAGTTCCAGCTGATTATTCACCGTTTAAACCTATCCTCCGTTAACTGTCTTAGCCTGTATCGTACCTGTGAAAAAAGATGTACAATAACAATAACAAGGATGATCACAGCCCTTGCCCTCTCAAAGTACTTTTGAGGTAGTTGGATTAACAGTAAACTACTGATCCAAAAAGAAGCAACTCTTTTATTGGTACGATTTAAATGCTGAGCATGTTTGCCAAAAACGTATGGGAATTATGTCCTGAGCAGCAGCCACTAGTTTTTTACACAACTTACATGGTATAAATTACTTTTTAACATGTAGGGGAAAAAAAATCTCTGTTTAAATTGTATACTTCTGTCTTCAGTTATTCATCTGTTACTAACGGGACTTAGTGTCACCCATAAAACCACTATTTTATGGTAAGTTAAAGCACATTACGACATTATTTCACTAAACCATATTCAGTGCACTGTAGGTCTTCCACTGCCTGTTTTTCAGAAAATTTTAACGAAGCCTTTAACCTTAGTAAGTTACATATAGTCAGCTACAAAGCGCTGAAACACCCTTCTGTGTACCTGCATTAAATTTTTATTTGTCAGAAAGTAAAACGATTTTGTCCCCAGTCCACCAGCAATTTACGCTCATCCACTTCTCATTATAGATTGGAAGAAGTTCTGGTACAGTGATGGCTCTAGCAAATGTGTTATATACTGGAAAATCACCTTGATTTGATATAAATTATGCACGTGCAGTACTTGAACCGTATATGCTTCCACAAAACTGAACTCAGATGAGTTATGTTGAGCTGGAGCCCACTGGAAGCGTTGGCACCTGAAACATGAGACCACCTCTGTGACGGTATCAATATTGCTGCCCTCTCCTGGACTGCCTTTCCTGCACCGACCTTTCCCATGGAGGTGCCAATCATCTGGCAGCAAGCTCCAATAGGTTTAGGTCTAAATTATATAGGGTCTGTAATTAACACTTTGTATTCTTGCAGAGAGCAGAAGCTTTCCCATTAGTCATTACGCAGATGAGTGTGCTTCGTAAGGGACAGATCTAAAGCAAATTAGTGCAATCTACCTGTTGTGTTGCTGTAACTAGCATAGGGACACAGTTCATCTTTGTTCTGACTGTCTTCACACAAAAATTTATGCTGAGATTATACCCTAAAGGAGGAATTAGGGTAAGAAAGCCGTCTCCTTAGGCTCCTCTGTACTCAGTAGAGAAACAACCTTCACCCACAGAAGCTCTTCATTCAGCAATATCAGAAACTTCTTACTCTGATGCTGCTTCCCCTTAAGCATATTGATAGGGAATGTCATTAAAATATCTTATATAGTGATGAGAATCCTACATGAAAATTTTAAGTAATACAGAGAATAATTATTTGTAGGGACCATTTGGCAAAAAACCCCATCGAGAATGTTGTGATTTGAATCAAGGTTTCAAGAGCTAGTGCTACTTTTTCTTTCAAGCTAACTACAATACACTCCTCACAGTTGTTGTAGGTTTGAAATGTTACACATAGTGTGCTAAGAGACTCTCAATTTAAAAATGACAGTAAACCAAATAAAGTGAAATATTTTTTAATTCCCTTTTTAAATGTGCATTTGAATTCAGTACAGATCTGTAAGGCACTCTCATAGGTCAAAAAAAAAAATTAAACATTCCTTTCAAAATAAGGATAGTCACAAGGCAACAGTATGTGCATAAAATATAACTTTATCTGTAACTGATAAACAATGCAATATGAATGTTCAGGTTTTGGATGCGTTGGAATGTAATGTCTCTTCTGTATCATGACAATATTGGCATGTATCATGAGGAAATATTGGCACTGTAAGTTATTTCTCATTGGGGTTAGGGGTTTGTATTCTCTTCATATCCCAGTAAAAAATAAACTCTGTAATAAATAAATATATAAAATAAATATATGCTATCTGGAGGTGTATAAATAGGTCCATCCTGAAGAAAAGTTCCAGCTCTGACTATGATGCATTGACATCTAAGGTCCATCACTAAACTGGAGCCACTAAAACTTCATATACAGTTCTCAGGATTTATTACTGCTTTCTTAGTCTATTTCTTTCTATTTCTTCCAGCTGTCGTCTCATCCACACGATGAAGGTAGTTCTTTGTTAATTTACGGACCACAGGTAATCCAGACAAAACTGCCAAGAGTTTGTTACTTATAAAAAAGCCACACTCCAACTTCCCTCTGGTTCCTGGCGACCACGCAGTTCAGCAGGTTTGAAGGAGGCCGGTCCACGCTCAGCTTGAAGGCTTTGTCTCCTAAATCCAAAGGTTAGAAAACAGAGGCTTGTCTGTCACAAAGCAGCTTCTTCCAGCCCAGCATCCTAGACCTCTGCAGGTTCCTCGTGCTGGGATTGCCATGGAAGCTGGACTAACAGCTCCAGTATGGGGTTTTTTTTCCAAAATTGCCTCCTTCCTCAGCTGTATCCCAACACATCTTTGTACAGTTCTGGGACTCTTTCAGGATCCACAGGCCGGGGCAAGAAATGAGTGAATTTCTGATGTCTTTTGGACCTTGCCCCATCTCTGGGAGTACCGTCTTTGTTAAGTGCTACGAAGTATCGCCGCCCCGAATCTCCATGTTTGTACACGTTGGACGAGTAAGTGTTGTACCAATTTTCCTCAAACTGTTCCCTGAAGATGCATTCAGAAGTTAGTTTCTCCTACAGAAAGAAAAAGCGAAGAAAAATAAGTCAAGCTGTCACTAGATATCTGAACACACATGAAACATATATGATAAAAATTAACAAAATATTTTAAGCTCTGTGCGGCCTTACTGTTCATTTAACTGCCAACGAATCAAACCCGAGAAGAGTATGTAGCCCTGACACTGAGTTTAGAAGCCTACTTTAATCTTCATTCTTTTGAAAACTGAACCTGTACATACACAATTTTGGATTTAAACACAAATTAGATAACTGTCTAAGAAGGCATTACTTGTTTATGATTTAACTAAAATTCACCTGACCTACAGGAACTGTTCTGCCTTGGGGCATCTACCATTCTAGAAACGAGGTTTGGTGGAGGGACTGAGGTGCAATGTAACCGATGAAGAAGGTATTTCCATGTGTTCTTTGTGGTGCGCATCACTTCCCACATTTTAAACAGGACTAACCACAACCAAGGTAACGGAAGAGACAGAATATTTTCTTTCAAGATGTTTTAAGACTTGGAAAGGGAAGAGTTTAAGACTGTTATGACCCTGATAGTATTGGAAAAATCAAAGATCATATTTTTACAATCATATTTTGAAGTTATACAACAGATACAAATCCATTGTAATGAATACAAGGAAATATTCCAGCCAGGATCTACAGATACTACCACTACTCTTCTTGCACCATCCAGATTTTTCAGATAACAGTGGTACCAAAGTGTGACGTGTGGTATTATCCTCTTTTTCCCAGCATTTGAAAGAAGGCTTTTCTGTTAAAAAGCTGGTACCTGGAAGTACCACCTGACTGTTTGTAAAGGAGCGTTTTGCTGTACATAAACTAAGTCAGGGTACTATATTAATTGCCATTTATTTGTTCTAAAACTATCCTTTTAACTGTTTCCCACTTGCACACAATGTTTTTGATGATAGAGTATGCACCGTCATACATCTGCAGTATTGATAAAAAGAAAAGTAGATATCAGGCAGCACAAATGCTGTTTGAATAGCTAGTTTAGTTTGCTATTTTTTGTAATAATTTAAGAGGAATATTTCTTTTTAGTTCTCTTCATCTAAGACAGAGAAACTTTTCCCATCGAATCTTTAGTATCCAAGGCAATATTGTATTCTTTAAAAAAACATTATACATTTCCATAGGAAAAGATGTTAGCAGTACCTCAGCTGACTACTCGAGGGGTATGCACAGTGCTAGGAAGTGAATAAAGTCCCATCTAACCCCTACCATCCTGTGAATTAAAACCCCAACGCGTATGAGCCAACACGGAAGTGGTACTTACAGAGCCATAGAGTTCTCCCTTCTCATTCATCCCCAGGTAAAGGCCACTGTCCACGCCTCGGATACTGACCAGTCCCACTGCCACACTGATGAATTCGAGGATACCTGAAAAAAACAAAAAAAAAGAGAGAGATTGCTTTAATTCAGCTTGCAAGCACACAACATGTAGCATCCAAAACGCAGTTGAAAACAAGTGGAAAATGTACATATTATGATAAACATGGCCCAGTTTTTCTGGAATTTCAAACACCACATGGAAACGTATACAACATCCACAGGAAACCAGCTTGAGAAGCCTCATCTAGAAACCAGAATCCTACACCATTTAAGAAACCTCTTTTTTTTTTTTTGTAAAGGTTGAATATGAAAGGATTTTATTCAGCACTGAGCCTAAAGCCTTCAGTGCTCTGCAGTCGTAATCTATAATGACTATACGCTATTTGCTAAACTGCCTACTCAAACATTGGAAGATAGGTTTGAATTACCTGGAAATACACTTTACTTTCTCTACAGCATTATCTTAAGAACACACATCCATTATTAGATCATTTGAATGGAAATCAAAGTGCAGATGTGAATTTTATATAACAGAATCTGCCCACAGGAAAAAAAAAAAAAAGGATCTTCCAGGCGTCTTATCTAGCATATGGGCCCACACCTCTTGACACAGGTTACTATCTGTCTTCAGTGCAGGCTTTTTATGTGCGTGAAGCATGCTGCTCATTTGCTAATGTTTGGATTATAGCGTTGCTTATATTACATTTGCCCAAAAATGTAATATACATTAATAATATCAAGTATTCTGGAGATGAGGCGGTATTTGAAGCCTGAGTTTGGCAAGGGTACGCCAACATATTTAACCAATAGATATGCACAGATTACAGTACCTACAAAACATGAAAGAAAGGGAACGTGTGAACTGGCTTTTTGGAAGTTGTTAACAATGTAAACACAGCCTCAAAAAGAAGCTGTTCTAGAATCCAAGATTTTGCTGTGCAGCAGCAAAACCACAAAAGATTAAAAAAAAAAAATCTGAATCTAAGGTGAGTGATTTTAGATGGTGCGTTTGATTTTGATTATGACTTTTTGTCTATTTGCTGTATTTATGATAACTCTTTTTCATTCAGGACCATTTTTCGCTCTCGGACAGATGGACTGCCTGGACTATACAATAATTTAAAATATTTTGAATTTTAATGGAGCTGTGGCAGGTTTCTTATTTCTATTACCAAGCAGCAAAGAAAATAAATCCTTTACAAAGAGTAAGCACTAAAAACTCTATTGCATGTAAATCATCCTAGTTTTCCAGTTCCTGAAGCACAAAGTCCCATAAAAAGAGGTGGAGGTATTTTGTCTTTCTGGTATCATTTTCAAAGCCACCCCTTCTCAAAACTATAATAAGCAGGTGATTCAACCCACAAAGCAACCACATCAGACAAACCTGCCGAGAATAGCGGTAGAATAAAGGAAGAACATTTCTAAAAAGCCCAGAAAATGTTTGATCTGGAGCTAACTTTTTTTTTTTCCTTTAAAGCAGAGATTTATTTCATGTTTACACGCTGTAGGAAATCTTCCTTCTGAGAAGAACTGTCTGTTTGACTCCTGCTCTTTTACTTCTGAAAACATCCATGTGTTACAAAAGCAATTAAGGGCCATTCCAGCAGATTGTTTTGACTATGGGGAGGATGATAGGAAACTCTTTAATCACCTTTTTATGGCTGCCGAATCAATACACACAAAAACTCACATGTAGTTGACAAGGGCAGGTTGGTTCAGATGTCCAGTTCCTGCAACTACTGTTTAGGATTTACGCTTATATCCCAGGAAACATTTACATTTTGAGGCTGTCTTCACCTCCTTGTGCTTTATTGACACAAAAAGTTGGCTGGCAAGTTAAGTATTTCAGCAAAGAGGCGTTTTTAGGCCCCTCTGCTTCACCTTGCTGTCCCGCCAAAAAAAAGACAAAACCAAGGAGAGGAGACCCGACGCATCCGAAGGGTCAGCCTGCCCGAGCCCGCCGTCTCTATTATCGCACAAAGAGTCGAGATAGGGAATACGACAAGAATCGGCTTGACTTTTGACCTTTCCTACCAAACCTGCTGGCATATGGTTACGTCTGTAAGCCTTATGCCTAAAAGTCTTACGCCTACAAGTCTTACGTCTTACTCCTACAAGTCTTACGTCTACAAGTCTTACGTCTACAAGTCTTACGTCTACAAGTCTTACGTCTACAAGTCTTACGTCTACAAGTCTTACGTCTACAAGTCTTACGTCTACAAGTCTTACGTCTACAAGTCTTACGTCTACAAGTCTTACGTCTACAAGTCTTACGTCTACAAGTCTTACGTCTACAAGTCTTACGTCTACAAGCCTGCACTTATAGAATCCAGCGCAGCTAAGCAAGGCATCCATCCGTACCCCCTGGCTGGGGTGGGATGCGCAGCCCCCCCTCACCACCTTGCCGTGGGGGTTTAACACCGGANAAATGGGCTCCCACCGGTTGCCCCAGACCATCCAGGCCGCCCAGGAACCCCCCCGCCTCGGCCAGCGGAGCCATGGGGGCGCGGCGGGGCTCCCAGCATGGGGAGCGGAGCGCAGCCGAGCCGAGCCGG
>VXBO01009225.1:505436-524332 GCA_013400135.1 Rhinoptilus africanus
AGGGGGTTGTTGGCCGCCATCGGGAGAGGAGAGCGGCGGGGGCGCCATCGCCGCGCCTCCAAACGCTAGCCGTGCGCCTCTGGAGCTGTCCTCATCGCTGCTCCCCTTCCCAGAATATACCATTTTTTAATTTTTTTTGCAAGCGGAGCCGCTGTTGATAGTGCAAGAGCTGTTTTTGTCTTCTTTAAATTTAGGATATTTGTCTCTTTAATACAACATTTTCTGTGGAGGGTTTGTGCAGCGCTTCGTAAGAAGGGGTGCCGTAGGTAGCGCCTCAGTCGCGCTAGTGCAGGGAAAGGGTTGGTCAACTAACAAAAAACCTGTGGGTTTTTTTTCACGTGAGTAACGAAAAACAGGTGATGGGAACCTGGAAAATGAATTTTCCTGTGATGGGGAGGGACTCCCACACCCTGCCGGCTGTAACATATGGTGATGACAGGGTTGTCCTCATCAAAAAATTAGGTATTGCCAAAAACGTCAAGAGCCGCGATTGGGCAGTTTGTCAGTAGGGTGTCGCGAGGACTGGAAATCAGTGGTGCAAACGTCCTGCTTTCTGTACGTCAGGTTTATCTTGTGATATGTTTGGGAAGAGCATCTACATTTTTGCGGTGGAGGCTTAAATGTGAATGCTGTTGGCCCTTTTGCCCGTAGTTGTTAGCCGATGGTGGCAGCATCCTTCACAAAGGGAAGTTGAGCCGGGTATTTTTGATTATTCGTGTACTTGCTGTCTTGAGTGTGTTGCTGTGGCATAGAGGACCAAAGACAAACTCTTTCAGCCTTTCATGCTGTTCTGATTCGACAGAACTTTATATAGTTTTACGTATCCGGTCTTAATTCTCAGTCTTCTTTCGAGGGAAATATGTCAGCTGCACCCTTGGAAAGTCAATGAACTTAGTGTGATGTGTAACTCTGAGTTGTCGCACACATAGCTATAAAAGCTTTGAGGTTGTAAAGTCGTAATTAAGGTTATATTTGAATAAATGTTAAATAAAACATTTGAGCATAGGAAGTTCCACCTAAACACGAGGAGGAACTTCTTTACCTTGAGGGTGGCAGAGCACTGGACCAAGCTGCCCAGGGAGGTGGTGGAGTCTCCGTCTCTGGAGACATTCAAAACCCGCCTGGACGCGTTCCTGTGTAACCTGCTCTAAGGTGGCCCTGCTCTGGCAGGGGGGTTGGACTAGATGATCTACTAAGGTCCCTTCCAACCCTATGATTCTATGATTCTATGAAAAAAAAAGATAAAATGTGTCTTCTATGTATACACAGACTATTTTTTTTCAAAGACAAGCACCAGGAGAGAAAAGAGAAAGAAAAAAATTAACATGCTTGTTTTTATGCTCCCTTGTGGAAAAGGGCCCTAATTAATTCAGGTTTCCATCTGTAGTGCAGAAAATTTGAAAGATTAACTTGAAATATGTCCACTCCGTTTATATGGCCAGACTAAATGCACAGGCTGCCATGTCAGAATACAAGCTTTGTATTGCAATTAATTTTTTGTTTTGAACCCGTGGTCTCACTGATTTCAAATTGTAGATCTAAGCGCTCCTGAAACAAATATCCTTTCAATTGAAGCCACCCAGAAATGTGGATCAAATAGCTGTGGAGTCTTTGGTCTGAGGTAGTGGGTTCCTGTGCTTTTTTAGTATTGACTGTCGTGCTGCAGAAGGGCTTGTATGACAGCGGGGAGAGACCATAGTTTAATCCTGGATCTAACTGGTGAACTACTGGCCATGAGCTCCATCTGCGATGTGTGCTCCGTTTACGATTGCCCTCTAGACCTGTGGCGAGCACCAATTCTTTTATTACCGGTTTCTAAAACACCTCCAGGGGTGTCTTTCAGGGGGGGGAAAAAGGGATGCAAATACTATGTTCAAAGTGCATTGAATGGTATTCGTGGTATTTGTAACAGTATTGTATTTATCCTTTATTAGGAGGCTGAATTAATGTTGCCTGAGTGACAGTAATCTTTTAATTTCTAATTTTAAGTGCTGAACTTAACAAACTTAACAGTGTTTAACAGTTTAAAAAACCATAGTAACGTTTGAAGTAGAAAATTCTGTCATGATAAGTCACGTGTCAGTGTTAGCAGGATCAAGGTTGGAGCTCTTGGATCTGCTGCAGAGTGTGTTTGGAGTAATGGCTGGAGAGCGACAGCCTGCAGCTTCTGCATAGATGAGTTTGATGAAAATGGGATGCACGTTTTGCTAGGAGATTTTTACGATTCCGTCATGTACTCACCAACAAAGAATGAAGCTCAAGTGTCTTGGGATCCTCTCCAGCTGCTTCTGGAAGGTCAAGGAGGAGTCAAAGACATTTCTGCTTTATTCATGACACACAAAGTCTGACACCGTTTTCTGGGGCTTTCGGGGTTTGCCCTTCCTCCACTTTCCTATTTCCTCAGCTCCCCTTTTAATTTCCAATCTCAGCCTGCTTTTCATTCCACCAAGGCAAATCATCCAACTTTTTTTTTTTTCCTTCCATCCAATCCAGACTTTTCTGCTTCATCCTCCTGTTTCCATTTGCATGATTGTTCCTTAATCTTCGCTCCGGTAGGATGCTATTTTTTGGATCATTGGAAGCAAGAAGCAGGCGGTTGGTGTCTCTGCTCTCGATGTCTTGCTATCGAGATGTACCGCAGCTGGTAGAAGCAGTTACACTGCGTGTTTCTTACATCACCCCGAAGGCTCTGGCCTGGAATGACCATTTAGCAGGTTGAAATTTTGGGGGACTTAGCTAATAAAATGAGTATTTTGGGGTGAAGGTTTGCATAGGCTCATAATTTACTTCTTAACAGAGCAACCACTAAAAAAAACCCAGTCAGTTCTGACATCAAAGTGACCAGCTCTTGCAAAACCTGAAATCCTTTCTTTAAAAATGTGGAATTGCTGGAGGTTCTTAAAACTTTAAAGGAGGTTCTGATGCGGGCAAAACCAAAATCTATCTTCTCCCATAGGTTTTGATTCCATTCAAAAAAATCTATTGTGAAACATTAATTGATGATGGATAATTTCATTTTTAATGTTTAACATATAGTAAGTTTATAACTGAAAATAGTACCACAAAGTAAAATATTCAGATATTCAAAGTTTTCAAGAGTATTCGAGATGGTGATGGCTGTCTCATCCATATTGTTGGGGTTTGACCCTGGCCAGCAGCCACCACACAGCCCCACGCAGCTGCTCACTCACGCCACCCGCAATAGGATGAGGGAGAAAATTGTAGGGGTAAAAGTGAGAAAACTCATGGGTAGAGATAAAGAGAGTTTAGTAAGTAAAGAGCGAGCTGTGTGAGCAAGCAAAGCAAAACAAGGTATTCATTCCCTGCTTCCCATGGGCGGGCAGGTGCTCAGCCATCTCCAGGGAAGCCGGGTTCCATCATGCATAACGGTGACTTGGGAAGACAAACGCCATCGCTCTGAATGTTCCCCCCCAACTTCCTTCTTCTTCTCCCAGTTTTATATACTGAGCATGACGTCACATGCCGTGGAATATCCCTGTGGGCAGTTGGGGTCACAGTGTCCCGGCTGTGTACCCTCCTGACTTCTTGTGCCCCCCAGCCCACTCGCTGGTAGGGCGGTGTGAGGAGCAGAAAAGGCCTTGACTCCGTGCAAGCACCGCTCAGCAGGAACTAAAACATCCCGGTGTTATCAACACTGTTTTGGTTACAAATCCAAAACTTAGCGCCATACTAGTGACACTGAAGGAAGTTAACTATCCCAGTACACGTCTAGTCTTGAATTCCCACATCTTCCTTTTTTTCTAGAGATGAATTTTTGTAAAAGTGTAATAAGCAGAATGGCCTTGTTTCATCTGGGCAGCTCCAGCAGACAGCAGAATAGCTTTCTCATCCCCCTAAATATGAAATAAATCGGGGTTAACCTGGTTTATATTTTGTCTTTCAAAGAACAACTTTCTTCTTGCAGTTTGCCAGCTTGCAGGTAATGTTCATCTGGCCCGTGAAAGTGTCTTGAGAGTTGTGCTGACCCAGTTAGTATCCCTACAGGTCACTTCAGATTCTGTCGCTGAATCCAACTCATGTTTGGCAGTAGCGGTGGAATACTTTAGAATATAAGGTTATCATACAAACCTTGATAATTAGTTGCTTTGTGCTGCTGCTGGCATCTAGTATTTACTGATGCTGTAGTATTTATGGAACCTATAAATTTTAAAAGGGCTTTTAGGTTCCAGGACTAACACTGATGATTACACAGATGTTGATGGGACACTTTCCCGTTCTCGGCCAGTTGAGAAATGAGGTACATCATTTGAGAGTAACTGAAAAAAACCCCTATGTTTGAGTCTCCTACAGAAACAGTGTCAGAATGGTTTTCAGATCTTTCTCCCTGCTCTGTGAAAGTCTTAAAGTATGAAACCTGATGAGCACCGAATTTGTGAGTTTATGCACATGTGAATGAGAAGTTGCTGTTTGCTATGATGAGAAGCATATGAGAAGTCGAGTAAGCTATGATAGGTGTCACCAAGATGGGGTCAGTTGGTGTGGCAGACTTTTTGAACAGACAAATCTCTTCTGGTCAGTACAAATACTTGCTGGACCAAGCATATTATTGGAGGTAGAGAGGGAGATGTGTTGCTGAAGTAGCAAGAAGCTGAGCTCCCTACAGGATTCCCTTTTCCCAGAGGATTTCTGAGAATAATTCCAGTCCTGGTGCCCAGGGTTTTATGTGTGATTACCTAGAGCAAAATCTTGGACACTGAAATAAAGCAGCAGTTTTAATTCCAGGGCTGCTGCCATATAAAGTTTCAGAACCCAAGCAAAATTTGACACTCAGCGCTGCTGTTTTTGTGTCAGGAGGTGGTGGTGAAGAGTAGGAGAGCTCTACTACCAGACAGCTCTTTAAAAGTCTAGGAGATGCTTACGCATAGCAGGAAGCTCTTTGAAAGAAAGATTATTTTGGTACAGATTCTCTGCTGACAACTGAGAACACTACTGAGCCGAGAAGAGCCCTTTACCTTGCTGGAACACGTGTGTCATGTTTTTTTCAGAGAAGTACAACAATTTTAGAAAAACATAATCCAGTGTCAGAATTACCAAGAGGAATTAATATTTGTCTTCTAGTTCCTTGCTTCCATGTTCCTTACTGACAAAATTCCAGTGTCATTTGTAAAGATGATTTGTAAACATCTTGGAAACTAGTGATGATGCCTTTTTGCACTCCAAGGAGATCTTTTCTAGACCTGTGTTGTCATTGTGTGAATGTAGTGAATTCCAGGTCTCTATTTTTACGAACTTTTCTCTGAAAATCTCTTCCTTCAGAGGTGATTTACGAATGAAAAGGGGGACAGGGAGAGACAGCCACAGAATATGTACTCTCTCACATTTCTTGAAGGCACACTCATTTCCAGGAGAAGAAAGCTGCATACTTTGGATGTTTCCAGAGGTTTTTTTCCTAGTACCTCAGCAGTACTGTCAAACTCTCCCTTTGTGAAAATACTCAAAAGGTCAAGTTTATTTGTAGCAGCACATTTCTAAGTGGATTACATCATGTATTTCCATCTCTGTGAAACGAAAGCAAGACTTTAACTCCAAAAAGTAAGGCAAACTCCCCTAGGGAGGAGACTCTCCTGCCTGCTCAAAGAGGGTGCCGTTCCAAGAGGTGCATAAAGGATCATTTCTGCAAGAATTGTTTTTAGCTAACCTTTTTTTCATAAGCATTGTGCATTTCATGTCATAGGTCGTTTGCCAAATGTAGGGAGATGATTGTGCTCTTCGGCTGTTGACATCTGAAGCTCCTCGCTGTCATCATCCTGAGAGGGATCCAGCTTGCCAGGCAGCTGTAGTGAGAACCGTGCTGAAGGGAGAGGAAGATTTACCTCTCAGCATTAATTCTGTGTTCCTTGAGATGTGAAAAAGGGATGATGCATGTTTGAGACAGATCCAGCTACGAGTATGTTTTAGTATTGCACGCAGGGAAGCATATGGACACCTGTAGCAGGATATGCTGATGGAAGCTTCTTGAAGAACTGCTACAAGTTAAGTAACTTCCGCATGAACCTAATGTGAGAAGGATACTTCAGTGTAATACTTATTTTGGAGGATTTCTGGAATAGCTGTGCTTACAGATAAACGTTGTTACCCCAAGGATTTCCTGTAACAGAATTGTATTTGAACAGGGCCCTTTTTACAGCATTTTAAACACATTCCAGCTTCCTATGCTTGTAAATATTTTAATATAATAATGTCCTTATCTCAGTGAAGCGGGATCGGCTAACAGAATTGTTGGCTGTACTACATCTAAGTAGTCTGCGAGAAATACAACTTCAGTAAGCATCAAAACAGTTTTGTCTGCTTTGGGATTTTCCCACACTGGGAACTTGACGTTTAACCTTTTGGCCACCCAGCATGAAAACAAAATTGTGCTACTTTTATCTACATGGGAGCATATTAAATAAGCCTGAAGTCAAATATAAACGAAGGAAGTAAGGAATAGCATTGCTTTGAAAACCTTTTTATTTTAATAATTTGCACAGATTCTCATTGATGGAAGACAGATTACTTTGCAAGCAAAAATTCAAAGAAACTCGCTCACTTGAAATAAATTAGTTAAAGATTAAACTACTGTAGCAGAACATATTTTTGACTGCAAGCAAAAGGTACTTTCAGTAGTAAACGTTGGCTTCTTTAGCTAAAATAGTCTCACCTTTATCTCAGTTGGAAAAAGCAAGAGAACACTGATTTGACTTGGAACACAGGAAAGTTGTGGTTCTTATGTGATACTGTGGAGGCTTTTTGCCTCATGTGTGCACACACAGCAAATGTATTTTTACCTATTTGTTTTGTAAAATATTTTGCGCTATTTGTAGATATCCTCAGAATCTGGGAGCTGAAGTATTGTTCAGGGTTATGGTAATGGATTCTTGTGGAATCTTGATGGATTCTCTTCTGCAGAGCTTTATGAGCTTGTAGGCATCAGTTTCTCTAATTTTCAAGTGAAAAATCCTGTATCTGGCTTTTAAGCGTATCTTTATGGGAAAACTAAATCTTTTGCCACAGAATAAAACTTCTGAATTAGTGACTTAATGTAATATGAAACTAGCATTTGGCAAAGAACATTTCTTTTGTGTTTTTTAATAGAAAGGGTAATGATGTCATGTCTTATCTTCTGCATTTTACTTCCACTGAACCTGAGCCATATCATTACCATTTATTGATGTTTTCAGATAGTTTGGGCTCATAACTGCTACAAAATCTTAGTTATTTTAATGTCACTCTGTGACTTATGTCCTATATTAGACCGTCTTATGGCAATGCAGAGTTACTGCATGGATTTCACTGGAAGGCCATAGAGGTTAATTCGTGTTATACCAAATTCAGACAAACTGTGTCTCTTGAGATAAGAAACCCAGTAAGACAAACATAGGTCAGAAATGGAGATCAGCCCATGCTTCAAGGAAGTTCGTGTAATACGTGGAAGCCTTTGGTGAGAGCAGCAGACTTTCAGGGCATTTTGACTTGTCTCCGCCAATAGACACAGTACATGAAAGATGAACCCAAAATGGGAATGAGTTTTGGACACTAATTTTGCTTGATAGAAAGCCTAGACCATCTTCACTCAAGTTTTTGCTGTGAATAGAGAAAGAAAATACAGGAGTGTATCCTGGTTTGAGGTAAAACAGAACCACTTTCCTTTTTGTTAATTTTACTTTGCAGTTAAGTTTCTTCTAACTAACTGCACTCTCTAAAAAATATGCCATTAATTTCAGAGGGAAAAACTTCTTTGCTTTCATGGTACCAGAGCCCCAGCACAGGCTGCCCAGGGAGGTGGTGGAGTCTCCATCTCTGGAGACATTCAAAACCCGCCTAGACACGTTCCTGTGCAACCTGCTCTAAGGTGGCCCTGCTCTGGCAGGGGGTTGGAGTGAATGATCTACACAAGTCCCTTCCAACCCCGGCCATTCTGTGATGCTGTGAAATTGCGGCTACCAGCTAGATTCTTGGGTTCGGCTGTGGGGCTTTCCCACNCTTTTGGGGCCTCCCCCCCCCCCCCCCCCCAAAAAACATTCTGTGTACATGTGCAGGTAAACCAGAGCTAACCTGCTATGCCTAAAATTAAGATAATACTGCTGTTGGGAGATTCGTGACATTCTGCTTGAAGGAAATGGCTGTGTCCGGTTTTTAAAGGGCAGAGAATCATAACATGATACAAGCTCATAGAAATTAGTAGGTAGGATTGCCAAGAGGATTAGTAAACAGAAGCATAAAAAAAATATCTCACCTCTTTTGTTGTCAAAGAGATGTGCTTTCATGAGAGTTTTTGAAGATTGTTGGTAATTACAGAGAGATTTAGTCTGGATAAGCTCTTGAAACTTCAAATAGAAACTGGAATCCTATTGAATCCCGTTCACTCCTTCAGAGGCAGTACGTTCCCTGAGGTATTCGGCGTCTACTTTCTGTGTCTTGTTCGTTTGTCCATTGGATTTGACACTAATGCTGCAACAATAAGGTTGCCTAACCTGGGCATAAATATGAAATAAATCAATGGAGAGCAATTGGTGTCACTAAGATGCTCATACTTGCCTCACTGGATTATGGTCTGCTAACGTTGGGGAAAACAGGAGACATTTTATGTGTTGAGACATAAATAAATGCCTGATGAGGTGCAAACTGAGGTTTAGAATACTTTGGAATGGCATGGTGTTTAATTAGCACATTGATTAGTTCCTAATAATTAAAGCTTTTATGCAGGAGATCTGAAGTTGCTGTACGTTACATAGATTGATAAGCAGTGATAGAAGAAGGAAAGCTCTGAACAGGAAGTTTGGACAGAAAATAGCATCATTCCCAAAGATGGTTTTATTTGTCAGTTTGCTAAGGTGTGTGCCTGGAGCCTTCTGCAGCCAAACCTTGCTTTTACTTGGATATTTAGTGTATGGACCAGTGATATAATGCACGTTAAGCCCTGTATACATTTATTAGAATTCATGTTGGATCAATAGCAGAGACAACTTGTTTTGATTCTTTCAGATAAACCCCAAAACTTCAAAATAAAGTCATATCTTCATTCCCTAGAATGAATTTATGTAGAATGAACTTATGCTTAAGCCTGCAGTTTTCCCATCACTTGAAGTAGGTGGAGCTTGCTGCTGGAATAGGTGATGTTTTCTTTTCCATAAACTACCTGTTCCCGTGGCCTGTGTTTTGAAACAAGTAACTGTTCTCGTAGGGTGGATCCAGGCATTTATCTGGCTTAAGAATAACACCCAAGAAAACAAAAAGTTCTCAGTCAGACCAGTTTCCTTATACAGTTTTACGCCAGGAAAAATGAACATATAATGCCACAGCAAGGGCATGCAGGGTATGGAGCCTTTAGGGAGGTGCTGCTCTTTTTTGGTGGCAGGCTGTATTCCTATCACGTTACAATGACTTTAAGCCAGAGGGTGCTATATTGCCATCACTGTGTAGTCAGAGGAGACTGTAGATTGTCTAAAATGAGGCAGAAATTAAGTTTTTGCAGACCTGAGTACTGGTATGGGTTAAGTTTAAGTGCGTCTTGAAAATTCCATGTTTGCAGTATGTTATTTTGTACTTATAGCAGCACAGAGTACTTAAGATAATGTTGAACTATGTGTCTGAGAATTTACCAAATGCTTTTCTGAGTGTCTCAAGCGAGATACTAAGCAGTAGTACCTGAGATAGTGGGAATTTCTTGAGAGAGCAAAGAATCTCAACATGCTCTCCAGACACTAACAGTGATCAAAACTGAGATGATATTTCTTGAGTGATGCATTATCTCCAGGTTCTCCTCATTATGTATGATTGATTACGACTGATTACAATTGATTATACGTACTGCATGTGTAATAAGGCCTTGAAGCAGTCCCGTTTTTGAAAATTGACTTTGCAGAACTACTGCTTTATTGCCTGCATATATTCAAGAGCATGTTTTTAGTAGTGGTAAAATAACATATGTATCAAAAAAAATAGATTATTAAACTTCAAATATAGGGGTAATCAGTTATGTCTCTACAGGCGCTACCAAAACAACTGAGTCATGTAAATCCCACATGAAGGCATAGCTTGAATGCTGCTGGGCTGCTGAAGGATCAGTAGGGCCATAATATTATAACAGTGACATAGGACAGAAGTATTTTGGCTTGCATCTGGGTCTGTCAGAAGAGAACTCATCTTTTTTCTGTCATTCGAGGCGACTTTGTAGGTCTGGCTGTTAGATTTTATCTTCTTCTCCCCATATTTAATTTGATAATCATTTGAAAATGATAAAAAACCACAGAGACCAGGTTTAAAGCTGCTTCTCAGGCAGAAGTGGAGAATATTTGTATGTAGAGCAGTCTATTGAAAATTAAATGATGTGTGTAAGCATTTCTATTACTCCTACTTTCTATGGCAGTTTTTTCCATTGAAACGAAACATTGCCACACACACACAATAGAAGCAATAATGTCAGAAAGACTAGAGACAGCAGAAAGAGAACTGTGCAGTCAGTCATTTTTGCTTCTAGAAGGCTGGTTAAAATGTCCTAGATAAAGTGTTGAAGTACTAAAACTTCCATATATAAAATCAAGAAATTGTGAGTCTTCTCCTGTATTGTGAGTATACATGTGATTTGTTTTGGTTTGGTTTTTTCCAAATAGGAAGTGTTTGACCTCTTCTAGACACATTTATTTTTGATGTGTCTATTTTACAAACATAACTTAATCTTTTAGTTACAACCGAGGCCATGAAATTTTGTTTCACTGCAGTAGTCTTACTAATGTCTTGGTTTTTTAAGGACATTGTTTGGGAAACAGAAGGAAAGTAAGCCCAGAGTTTTGACTGCCCAGTATAAGTGTGCCTTTGCTTCTAATTGCTGAAATCTGAAACCTATTCTTAGAAAGATTTTGGAAAACCAATTTCCGTTTGTAGTTGAGGACAGTTACCTCTTAGGGGACAGCAACTGCAAACATCTCCCAGCTTCTCTTTGTGTTTAGATGCCTCTCCGAAAGATAAAATGTATTACGCTGTCTTTTTTTAGTAGTTGTTAAAAGAAAACATAGACATAAATTAAGCCATGTGCTACTTGATGCTTTTCCTTAGTTTGTCACCTGAAGAATTTTAGGGATGATGTATGAAATTACAAGAATAGTGAGGACAGTGGCATCTTAGGATATTTCATTGATAAGATGTTGCGTTCCTCTTTAATATACCGGGAGAATTTAGCTGTATGATTGCTCTTCCTTTGTTGAAACAGGTTGGGTTTGGTTTTTTCATCTCTGAAAAAAAGTTCCAGATAGTTAGATTTTCTTCAAGAGGCTGATTCCACAAAGGAGCTTGCCTTATTATGGGCTAAAATAAATTTTCAGATAGCGGTAGCATATTTTCAGTTAAAAGATTTGACAGTGCTACACAAAAATGTAATAATTTAGAACATTTAGAGTTCATACTACTAAGTTTATGTGTTAATCAGCTGGATGGTATATATATCGGAAACTTCTGACATCTGTAAACTCTCATGAGGTGTGAACTTGATGCCATATAGCGCTTCTGTAACTCTGGAGGAATAATTCTCCTCTTTTCTTCTGTTCCCCCAAGTAGGGTAGCTTTAATTGCATTTGATACTTAAAATAAGAGATTTACACTGGAGTATATTATGAGGGTTTCTTGCCTGTTATTGTCAACAGCTGTGTTCTACGCTAAGAAGCAATATAAAAAAATGTGTTATTCCATTCTCTTCTGGAAATATCAGACAACTGAAATAATTTTATCAGAGTTGTTTAAAGTCCGACTGCTGAAGTTACATGGACTTTCTTGAGTTAAAGTTGCCTCTTTTTCTATGATTCAAGAGCCTAAGTTCCTTGGGTTTTCCATCCTTTTTTTTTTTCCTAAGCTTGGGTAGTGTCAACAATTTCAGCGCATAACGATTTGTTGGTAAAATTGTAGACGAATTAAAAGGATAGAGAAATATTTGGATGCATTTGACTTTACGAGGTACTACCGTTACATTTACAGTTTCTTTATGGTGAAAGGCAGTGGCAATTGTAAACCAAAACCTTTTTGATACATTAAAATTGTTTCCTTCTGTCTTTGAAGGTTACAGAAAACAGATCAGACCTTGAAGATTTACACCTTTATGCAACTCCTCGGGAGCAACGGTTTCGTAGGTTTGCAAGTTTAGAATTTGAAGGACAGCTCTATATGACTCCATATGACTTCATTCAGGCTGTCACAAGTGATGAACCCAAACGTAAGCAGGAGTTTTATATTGATAAAATTGCTAGGGAAAATGCCAGTGGTGCATGTTATTTTCCCATTTGCTGTTTCTGATTGTGGTCAAAAGGTACTGCATCTTCCAGTATTTTATTTTTAATGGTATCCAATTGCATACAGTCAGCATCCTGATGGTTGTTAGATTGTAAACATCTGTTTACTAGTCATTAGTTAAACATTCTTGTTGTAGAGGTCACCAACAGCTCAACAGGCATGAAAGACAAGAAATTCATTTGTGCCATTTGCATTGACACAGCTACAGTTACGGTTTCTTTCTGAGCAGGCCAGTGTTGCTGTAAAAGTCATACCCCCTCCTCTGTATAGTTTCTGTGTAAATAGGCAGGCAAGATATGAGTTCTCTTAAGTAATTTAGCATAACGTTGTTTTGCAGTTTTTGCCATCTTAAAGTGTCATCTGCTATTGTGTTGGGGGTTTTTTGCCCCACAGAGATTTTATAACCATATCACAGATTTCTAAACAACATGCTTTAAGTAAGATTTTCAAACCCCCCAGGGGATCCACTTTCTACACTTAGAAGTTGCTAGAGTTAGCACTAGGTGTTAATTAAATTATTGAAAAATAAACTATCAGCTTTAGTTCACTTATTGTAAAATTTTTGCTTTAAGTATCAAAGAGTGACTAAATAGTAAGGAGATCCATTCCTGATCTGGTTTGATTTCCTGGCCCTCAGGCTTGCAGTGCATTGGTAGCAGCACACAACTTCTGGGGAGAGTGAATATCTTTGCTCAGGTGTGACATGTGTAATAACTCACCTCAGGTCTTTCTTCCTAAAGTCTACACCACAAAGCTAGTGTAGAGAACAGCCAAAAGCAGCTAAAACAGTCAGAGGAGAGCTTAAAGCTCTGTGCAGATGTTAGATTTTCCCTGCTTTGTTCTCTTAACAGTAATGAAACGAGGAAAGAATTCAGCCATGGCACATCAGTGATCAAAACTTCTATAACTTTTGAATAAAGATATAATCTCATTGTAACAGGGAAGAAAAGATAAAGCTCCGATGGTGAAAACTTGCAATACTTTGAAACTCTTACCAGAAAGCAAATCTTCATTCTCTTTTTTTTTGCTCTGCAGTTAAAAGAGAGGAAGCAGATTCCTTATCACAGAAGTTAATACAAATACACATCAGCACTTTATATTTTATATCTACTTCCTCTGCCCAGATCTCCAACTCTTCCTTTTTTTGTTACTGTGGTGTTGGGTTTCGCCATGGATGGTCATGAAGCATTTTGTGACATATACTGGATGGCAGTTAAACATTTTAACTCCATTTTATGCAAGTTTGACTGGTTTCACCACACTTTATGTATGGTTTGCTATTAAGATTTTTCCATGCTAATGAAATTTATGCTTCCTCCTCTCTCACGGCAAGTAGTCAGACTTCAAAAACAAAAACAACCCAAAAAGCGTTAAGCTCACAAGGACATTCTGTTCATCTCATGCCAAAGGAGAAGAGATCTGGAGTTGAGCAGTCCGGCACCCTTCTGAGTTCAGTGTAGGAAACCTTGTTTGTAGCAAAATCCTTGCTGTGCATCCAGTTTGTCTCTGAGACTGAAAGTAAAACTAACCTGGATGTCCTTTAGTTCTATAGATGAGTATCAGAGATTACATGACTGAGCTGATTATTTTAGGGGATAGCGTAAGAGGCTGTAACTAAGTAGAAGTAGATGGCTTCGTTATGGTGGAAGTCCTATTATCTGGGACATTTGGACAGAAGGCTGACAAGTTGGAAGTAATAGATGAAGTAGATGACCTGCAGGTATTACCACTTCCAGCTTCTCACCTCTGACTGGGTTAATTTTAGCCTTTCTACTGCATCTTTGTCAAAATACTGCTTTGTCGGTCCAGGCAAGTCTTAATTTTCTCTCTTGCCCTATTAAAGGTAGTAAGTTTAAGGAAGGTATTTTTCTGAATAAACTAATACATTCTATACATCTTATTATGTATTTTTGGATCATTTTGTAAATAAGTTGCAAGTTTTAAATAATTGGGTCTGTTCAGGCTGACATATTAGAGCCCCTGTATTTTGCAGAAAAAAAAAAAAAAAGAACATGCACCTGTGGTTTTTTTATGGATGAAGACTAGGAGGGTCTTGAGTTTTGTCAGAAAGCAAAACTGCCCTTTGAAGAGAAAGAATAGTAGCTCTTTACATCTGCTTCATAGAAAAGCTAATAATACTAGACCTGAATGAGATTTGCGATGGAGTGAATGCATCTATTGTGATTGATTTACTTTGGAAACCTTGTAAACCCTACAAAAGTCAAGAGGGTGTTCACTTCCTTTTTTGATTAAACACTAACTAATGTGGGAAGAGTGTATTTTGTTTTATAAAATGTAACTTTTGACTCCAGGTAGTTATTGTAAAAAATAAATGCTATAATAGCATTTAAATATAAACTCGCCACTGCTGCCTTTACAGTTCAGGCTTTCATTTGGGAAAATATAATCTTTTTAACAGTCATGCTTGATAACATTTTTATCATCTGAATGTATGTTTATATATTTAGAAAGCCACTTTGGAGAAGAGGAAGTATATTTTGCTCCCTTTAGCTCTAACTATAGTAATTTTAGCCTAATACTGAGCTGTAAGAAGTATGTAAGTCTTTACTTGCTTGCGTAGAAAGAAAATCTATATATAATGTGAGACTGGGAAATTATCTGATTGCAAAGTTAGATATATTTATTACCCAAGTGTTTTTATGGTAGGCATAAACGTATATCAATTTATATGGCAAATGAAGTTGGTTTGTGGAGATTTTATTTAGTATTTTGAGACAAGATTTTAATTGACATTAAAAAATTAGGGTGAAAATTATATGAAAATCTATTGGCTCATGTTATGATGTTATTTGATATAACTCCACCATAGTCAGAGTGGGATTTGCAGACAGTCTTGTGCTAACCTTTACCAAGATATAAAACCAAAATTTCAGTGAGTTTCTAACCATGAAGTAATGAAAGACCATAGTTAATAGCTCCTGTATCGTGATAATTATTTAATGGAGCAGGAGTTCATCATGAGGAAGGAATTTCTAACACCCCTGAAGTGGAGTTGGATTAAAAGCTATATATCTGAATTGGTTCTTTAAAGTTAGGAGTTTAGGTATGTATTAAGCTATTTTTTTAGTGACATAAAGAGAATTTTTTGGAACCAGGTTGAAGATCAGCCTCGTGAAGCAGGGAAAATACCTCTTTTTTAGCTAGAAAACACAGTATAGATGCAGTCTAAATTTTTATGACACCATGTTGGCATAACTGAATTCTATGTATTCATAACTTTGTCTTTTATTGCAGGCACTAAAAAGTGGCGATCCCTTTCAAAGCAGGTGAGCAATAATTCCTGAGCTGCCTTATAACCATAGATTTTTATACAGTTACTTTCTTTCATGATGTAAACTTAATCACAGGAGAAATAAGCAAGTTTTTAAATCTTTATTTAAAAAAAAGAAAAAGAGAGACGTTACGTTCTTTGGCTTTGTCACTTCAGCTGAATCCAGAGTCTCAAAGATGCTTGAGAAGCTGTGTCGTTAGTTGGATTTACTGACTTTCTCAAGCCTCTGTCAGTTCCTTCCTCAGCCTGTACCTGACTGACTTTTTTTAGTGTCTAAGTGTAACAGGTGTATCCAAAGCTGCCTGAAATCCTTACGCCACTCTACCTTTTGTGATGTTTAAGTGACTCTTTATTTTTTTTCACACTTGTACAGCTGCGAAAAGATTCTATAGCACTGTATTTTGAGTAAAGTACCTTCATATTTAGGGATGAAGTTTGCCTTAGTTCAGGTTGAGTGTTTTAAAAGAGCAGTTGCTTGGAGCTTGTATGAAAATCTTACTGAAATCAAGGGTAACTTGTCCTTGGCTTCAGTGAGTATAAGCAGTGATGACTAATTTCAGCAACAAATACATTACACGTCTCTCTCCAACTCTGCAAACACTTAGTATACATGCAGATGAGCAACTCTTGGAATAATCATGTGTGCAAAATTTATATATGTGCTTGAGTACAACCAAAGTCATTGTGGTAAACTAAAGTTAAATGAACTGCTAGATTTGCATGCAGCTCCTTGTCTTTTATTTCATATTGATTTCTAGCATTTACTCCTAATCTGTTAACTACTTCATTAAATATTAAAATATATACTTTTATCTTTTAAAATCTTATTTTTTAGGAACTGAGTCAGATCCTTATGGAGACACCACCAGTTTGGAAAGGATCATCCAAGCTTTTCCGTAATCTTAATGAGAAAGGTGAGGGATAAGAATATATTTTCCTGAACCAGATTATCACTTATATTAATTTATGTGGCTAAAGTGATACTGTACTTTAATCTGAGTTATATCTTCAAAAAGATAAAAAATGTTTGTTGCTGTCTACATTTTGTAGCAGCTTCCTTTAGTCTCTACAGTGTTTTTCAATCGTGCCAGCTTCCAGCTCGCCTCTCTGAGTGAACTGGTATCTTGGAGTTTGTTAAACCGATGTTTGAATGTTTCAAGTTCAGTTTGTTGTAATGAAGAATGATCTATAGAGCACAGATACATTATTCTAATAAAGGCACAATATCTCTGTACTTTTTTTTTTTAATAGGTTAAATGATGTGATCATTTTTAAAGACAGTAATGTTATCTTGTATCACGGAATAAGCGTTTTCTTTGCAACACAAAGAGGCAGTTTCAGAAATGCTATATATCCCTTTAAATTCTGCAGATGAGGGCTTTGGTAGCTTTTAAAACTCACACTATTGGTAAAGGAAGAGCCAACAGCCACTCCGGTCTCCTCTTGTGGTTTTTTTTTCTTTCTTAATAAGCTCTATCACACCAAAGAGCACAGAAAAAACCCTATGATGGTTTGTATGCAGACATTTAAAAGCTACTTGTGATGAATAACCCCGTATTCCTGTGCTTATATTCAGAATGGCAAAGGTCTGGTGGAGTATTTTAAATACTTTTTAAAGCAGCCACAAGTACTTGCTATAAAATAAAGATACTTCATGAATGTTTAAAATAAGCATGCCAGCAACAAAATTTCAATCAAACATGTTCATGTAATTGATGAGTCTAATTCAAGTGCAGCTCGGATTTATTAAAGGAGTAAATATGTGCCTACTGTCAGGGGAGGGTTCCAGACTTGAATCTCTAGCGCGTGGAGCACTGGCACAGTTCTGCAGCCAGAGCTCCAGAGAGGCAGAAGCTGGTACAACTTTGCACTGTATTTCCTTGTGTTTCCTTGCTCTAGGCCGCTTTCTATATAGTCAGAACAGATGACTTTTGAAATATTAATTGCATAGAACTTCAGCTTTAGAATTTGTTAAATCAATACATTATCAGTTTAAAAAAGCCCATTCCTGAATGTTGCTTATTAAGTCTGTAATAAAATATCTGCAGCACTGCACAGTCCTGATTCAACAGTATCTTACTCTAGTTTTCTGCCAGTGAAATTGTACAGAAGTTGATGTCATTAATAGGACTCAAAATTGGCATCATAAGATGGTAAAATTAGTAATAAACTTTATCCCTTACATAGCTTTTCAGCATGCTTTACAAAAAAGTACATTCTGTTACCCTATTTTATAGATAATGTAAGAAAAGATGATGGGTGTTACAGCTGATAAGGTAAGCCAGTGAAAGGAATAGGAACAGAATTCACGTCTCCTTAACGGTGATTTAGTGTTTATTTAGTACATGACATGAAAACGCCAAGATTAATTTACTCATTTTTGTTTTTCCATGCACATTTTAACACGAAACAAGTAGCAAAAGCCTACGTCCATTTATTTTGCCATAGATTCATATAAATAAGATGAGCCACATAGATTTATGCCAGTTGCCCTTCAGTTTTATTTTTATGTTTTACTCTTGAGTGATGTCCCTCTCTCCTTTCTAATCCTAGTGTAAGCTTTTCTTTCTGTTCAATCATCACTTAGAGCCTTTCTCCCATAACACTCGGAGCAATCAACCAGAACTGTCTGGCTACAGCTACAATATACCAGTACAAACAAAAGGAGAGAACACTTTTGAGGGCTTTTATATTCCTCTCTTCATACCTGTGATGGGCTACTTGACAATTGCACTTTCTTCCTCTGTTTTACAACAAAGAAGGTGTCATCAAACAAACAAAAATACATATTTACATTTATTGACTGGCTCTTAAAAAAGGTTTTACATCACTGAATGAGAACCTTTGAGGTATCTGATTTCTTGATAGCTGCTTGTCCAAACAGATTCGAGCAGGCCTTTGAAAACTATTTTCTGCAAGCTGCTGTATGAAATCAAGAAGATAAAGCATAGAGCATGCGTACTTAAATGCCTGCATTAAATCTTTGCTAATCTTCAGTGCAGTCATATGTAAATTGAGGAAAAGAATAGGTGGTATTAAAAATACTTAGTCGCCTTCCTGACTAGGTCCACTAGCAGTAGTAAAATCTTGGTTCTGAAGACCTAATTTTGCTATTGGGTCAAAAGGTGGGAGATATCTTTTTTTTTCCCATGAATGGAATGGAAGTTGTGAGGGCAGCGTTTCAGCTGGTAAAGGTTGAGGGGTTTAGTGATTCTTTCATAGAATAGAATCATAGAATAATTTGGGTTGGAAGGGACCTTTAAAGGTCATCTGATCCAACCCCCCTGCAATGAGCAACCCCCTGCATCTTCAACTAGATCAGGTT
>VXBO01009226.1:0-14502 GCA_013400135.1 Rhinoptilus africanus
GTCATCTAGTTCAAAGCATTCATCTTACATTCATCATAGACACTCCATGTCTGAGGACATGTTTATAAAGTGACTTTCATTTTGCAAAAGTATAAAGAGAATGTCAGTCTAAGGCAACCCAGACAAACAAAACCAGGAATTGATCTGACAATTGAAATAAAAAGCTGTATAGATTAAAATCATCTTGAACTGTGCTTATAAGAAAATCTCTAAATGCCACTTACAAAAAAAAAGAGTTTCTAGTATAACAACTTACCTTTACATGTTTTTTCTAATCCATCTTCAAAATTTTCAGAGAATGTAGTAATTTAGAATGACTTTTAAAAGCCACTATGTAAGCAAGTAATTTCTACTTGTACAGGACATCAGAGACATCACAAGTTAATGAAGGAAGTGCTTTCACAAAAACAGAGCTAATTCATCCAGTAAAAGAAAAGAGTAGTTCTTTGATTGATATGAAGGAAAAAATATCCTACTCATCTTCTCAGTGACATATACCTGCATTACGGTACTGACAGCGTAAATTTCTTACATTTATTTACATCAATCATCTGGAAAAAAATACAGTTTACTAAGTGTACTTTTTTTTAAGTTAGCTATTTAAAATATATAAATAGTGTTTGGGTGATTTATCATACCTCTGAGATACAGAGCCATGGATAATTCAGGTAAACTCTAATTTTAATTACCTGAGGTTTCAACTCCTTGAAAATTTACACTATCATACTTTTTCCATGACTCAAACAGCAAATCTAGGGTTAAAAATGTAATTTGACTTATCCCTTATATTGCAAAGTGTGTGTGGGTTCCTCCATAGATGCTGATTTCAGTGTTTTGGATTATAGTGACAAGTTCTTGTAACTCAAGCCAAAAATTAAATTCTAACTGGATAATGCAAAGCTAACCAGTATTACCTTTGATGCATATCATACTTGGACTCCTACAGCATATCTGATCATCAGATTATGTTTAAAACACAGAGTTCTATCAAAAGACATAAAACAGCAATAGAAGCGCACACACAGGATCCCAGAGTGATGCACTAACAGCAGCATTAACTTTCAGACCCCATTTTTCACAGTATTAACTGGATGACACTGCAAGTAGAAAACAGTCTTGAAAAAGTGAACACTTGTAACAATAGGGACTGAAGAGATCTAGCCACCACTAGCCCGTCTGTTCTCAGGTGTGTGACCTGTGTGTGTGTGACCATAAAACCAGGCTGTGCTGTGAGATCACCTAAGGAAGACTGTTATTTTATGGATTTATCTCTTATGTGTCATATTCCAACCTACTAATAACCCCTTCGCATCCCCTACAACCGCTCACACAGACACCTGGAATTGCCCTTCACATAACCCTTTCTCCCACGTCTGCCTGTATAGACCCTGTCTCTGTCCCCTCTCGCTAAAAGCAGTTTATGCTCCAGCCACTGCTCCACGACTTGCACGTTCACAGGCCTGCTGGAGAGGCCACACAGATGACTGGGCTCAGCTAACACTTCTCCAAGAGACAGGACATTCATTTGGGTGGTTTTCCTCCTCTACCTTGGTTTCAGTTTTGAAAGACTCTTCTGAGACCTGTAGCACTGCGCAGACAGATAGAAATATGCCGCATCGCCTTAACCAGGCTGAAACAAAAATTTGCTTCTAGTCATCTCTGATACAAACCATACCAGAAAGTACCACACTGAAAGCTGTTAAAAACATCGAACTTGTAAACCATGGGAAAGATACGTATTTTTTTTAACGTTAAAACATAAACTGTCTTCAAAGAATGGCTTAATGTCATCAGCTGCTTAAATAACACTGGGATTAGTTTATATTGAAGTACTGCTTCCTTCTAGATGTATTCAAAATGGCAATTCTGTGATCCTTTGACAAGAACACTGAGAAAAATAATGCAGATTTTTTTTACAATTTTATAAGGAGCTACATGCTATTTTACACTTTGCTTCAAGTTCTTGCTCCATGTACAAGAGTTGACACTCTTAAGAAAAAGTATCAGTCTTCAGCAAAAAACTATGACATTTGAAAGGCACACACCTGAGAGGAAGGAAAAGGGTTAAATAAATCATATTTATCTTGTCACAGTGCTTACCATAAGCATAATTTTAGAGGCCTGACTCCTGATAATTGATTGCTTGGTGCCAGCTTGGTGCCAGCAGTACACAAGAAAATGTGTTAACCTTAAAGCCGCACGTATCCTCTATTTTAATGCTTTGAGCTTCAGAACCGCCGTTCTGCTTCAGCCCTTTTCTCCTTTGCCTGACCCTCGGCTACATGTATATTATCCTAAATACAGTGCACTGACAGTAGTACAAACACCTACTTACAGGAATCATCCAGTTGGCGAGGTCGCCGTACTTAGACACCTGCATAGCTCCAAGCATTGTCAGATCAACATGGCCTCTGGCAACAGAAAGTGCGTAATTAGCATATCATGTTCAAGTAACAGCCCACAAATCTTAACAAGCTTTCGCTCACATTCTCATTACATCAATATAAAGACGGCGGCATACCACAGAGGTAGCAACCATTTTGTCACACATGTGGTTGGGTGTTTTTCCCCCCTCTAGATCTACTGCTAATGCAAATTTTTCTGTCTGCCTACTGAGCCTCAAAAACATTATTACTTTTGTCTGGTTTTTGTTAATTGCATGCACAGTCATCAGCTCTGAACTCATATTTCTAAGTGCACTCCTTCACATATTTACATGCACTCATTATCTCTCGGAGCCATTAGGATTTAGTGTTTGTTTGCATCCAACCTCCTTCCCGAAAAACAAACAAAAAACAGGTGCAGACGGTGAATTTCCATTAGGGAGGCAGAATGAGGATCACAGTTGCAAGCTGAGCAAAGAGAGTATACAGAGTGCAAGTACAGATTAGATACTTGGAAATCACTAAAAAGTAGTTGTTAAAACGTAAATGTGTTTATATATGGCCAGGTGGTGGTAGACATGAACATCACTACAGTATCTATTAGTTACAGTGTTTTTCTATTTCCAATTGCTAGACCTAATCCTCTGTAAACCATCCCTGATTAAGGCTATGATCATTTTACTGCTTGTTAGATGCTAACCACATTTCAAAGAATTACTAATGAGTTCAGCCACTGACTCAGTTTATTCTTCTCATTTTCAAAAGATCAGGGTTTGTGGTGTTACATACCCTCTTATCATTGCAAATGATTCATCGCTAGAGAAATAGGAAGAACCTGGAAGAACAGTGACTGTCTCCTTACCTGTAAAAGAAATAAGCTATAGTATGTATGTATATTGTCTCTGACAAATGGAGTCACAGCTATTAACCAAGAAATAAGGGTGGTTTGTATCAAATTCCTTTGGAATGTACAACTGATTACGCGTCTGATTACACTTACTATGTCACATGTAAACCTAATCAATCATAATGAACTGTGAAGCAGTTTGTTACAGTTTTTAATGATAGGATTGCCCGCTCTTTGATGACCAGCAGTTCCAGGCAAGACATCATGGATACCCGAGGCTAAGAAATCTCTGTGGACTTCAGCTTTCTGCTCTAGCCACAGGAAAAGTGAGAGGTAACTCTCCTTTCAAAGAGAGAAAGAGCACCTTCAGGAGACAGGGAGGTTGCAAGAAGATAAAGCACACCACATTGAACAGTCTGGAGTGATAATGATGTAGAACACAGAAAAATAAATCACAGATCTAGTCTACCCTCGTTTTGTTAAAGTGGAAAAGAAAATGTGCTTCTGTGTGCTGTACTGTTCTCTGCACAGTGTTTGGGTCAAGCCATACAGCCCACATGGAGGTGTCTTGTTTTGACTCTCTCCAGAGCCCTCTCTCTCCTCTCCTGCCAACACTTTGAATCAGTCCAAGCAACAACCATGTGTACAGGGTGCCTCTGGAAAGGCATAAGAAACACAGACAAAGGTGAAATTATAAACCAAGCATGGGAAAACAGAAAGAAAAAAATAAAACCAAAAGACTTTAACTGAAGAAAAAGATAGTGTAAAAACAAAGCGTAAAGAAGAATGAGACATCATTAAACAGTTCCCAGGAAACAGGGAAAAATAGGCAATAAGTAAGAGGACTGGAAAAAGGAAGGAAACACTGTAGGAAAGTTAAAATAGAGATCTCAGATACCTGTTTTAATTTACTGAGTTCACTTGATATGTATTATATGCCAAAACATTGTACAGAAATTAAATTTTGACACAAAAAATAGTATAGAATTAAGGCCAAACAAGCAGTCTTGCAGCTTGATCACAAGAATTTACCACGCAAACAACCAGACCCGCTAGGACTGCCTGAATTGTCTTTCCCTGTCAGGCAGGCACCCATCCAAGGGAGCAGGAGAGACAACAGGGCCTACAAGCAGCAACACGGAGTGAGAACCCTGGGCTGAAGTGACAAGCTAATGCAATGCTGAGGAGGAAGAGGCACAGGCTGAGAACCACAGAAAAATGTACCAGGAGCACTGTATTACCCGCTTCTTGAATATGCTCTCAGGAAGTCAGTACTTGTAAATATTTCTGCTGTAAGACCTTTCAATTACAGTGAAGATAAACTACATGTGAGACATTCAGAAAATGGGGCACACGCACCTCATATTTCAGAGAAATACAATTACATTTGCAGATAAAAATTTGGAAAAAGCCCGAACTGGGAGTTTATTTTGAAGATGTAGACTTTGGGGGCTGATACTGTACCATTACAGTCTATGAATGTGAACAGAATTAAACCCTATTCCTTTTGCCATTTGGATTCTGTTTTCTTCATATGTTTCTTTAAATTTGGCTGGAA
Source organism: Rhinoptilus africanus (assembly GCA_013400135.1). NCBI lineage: Eukaryota > Metazoa > Chordata > Aves > Charadriiformes > Glareolidae > Rhinoptilus > Rhinoptilus africanus. Next base: position 4,790 of record VXBO01009226.1, read on the forward strand.
AGCACCTGGAGTGGCTTTAATCCAACTAAGTGTCAAAGGGATTTAGCAGCTTCTGTGTGTTTCAACAGTGATAACAATAATAATTTTGGTGGTAGAGCTGGAGTTCACCTACCCTGTGTCCTGTCTACTGCAGCTTCAGAGGAAGATGTGAAGGTGCCTAACAATGAAGTACCAATACTAGAATAATCTGATTTCCATATTGCATTCTAACCTCTTCATGTTAGCTTCATCCCTGCAAGATTATCTCTTCAAAAATATTTACCAACCATAAACAACAATTCAAGATCATCTTGATATCCATATAAAAGCACAGTGATTTTTCAGAGTTTTTATCAAGTTCTTGTTTTTTCAATTGTCACTCTGTTAACTTGTTCATTTTTAATACATCTGTATCAGAATTTAAGTTCTAATATGTCTGCATATAATGTCACCTTTTATAGTAATTTTTTTATTCTAAATATTTTTTCCTTCAAATGACACTTCCAATAATTATATTTTTTTTTAAAAAAAAAGCACCTCAATTTCAATTCAAGAATTAACGCAGCTCTCATATGCCTCTGACATTTTCCTTCATACAGTATATCACAACAGTTATCTAGCTACGGGTGAAATCCTGGACCCAAGTCCTTCATAATTTCTTACTTCTGATCAGAAGATGGTCTTAAATAACTCCTTATTTAAAACATAATACTGAAACAGGGGCAGTAATATAGCAGTATGATAATAGTATCAATTAGTCAAGCCAGGTAGCAAACGTTTCAAGTCAGTAAACACTTGCTGGACTGCACCTGGTATTAAATTAAAAGCTTGTTCGATGTCAGTGCACTATCTCTTTTGACTTTTCAGAGTTTGATTTTACTTGCTAATAGCAGCTGAGAAAGGTACTGTCTATATAGATAAATGCATATACATACATACATATATGTGTATGTATGTATATGTACACATAAATAAAAAATACTAAATCCATAGGTTTTCCATAGGAAAAAACCCACAACTCTAAGACGTCAGCTATGGATCTACAACCTATACCATTCTCATGAATGAGCGGCCACCTGCAGCAGAGCCCTCCAGCACGGCACGTCCCAGCTGGGGAGCTCTTTCCCCCTGCCCTGGCTACTGCTCTCTCTCCAAATGCAGACAAGCTGTATTTGTGGCAACTCACTAGCCAGGAATAAACCAGGCCATTATACACAGGACGTTTTAAAATCTGTCCCAAACGTAAATCATTAAAAGCTATTTTCTAGAAGACACAAGGTGAAAAGTAGCAGGAAAACAAATCCATATTCGGATATAGGCTTCACAGAACAATCTCACCTCTGAAAAGGAAGATTTGACTCATTACTGCCTTGCCTGGAAGAGGGTTTCCCTCAGTAACAACGAAAATGCATCAAAGCGTAAGCTCTCTAAATAGAATACTAAACACCTCCATTGATCAAAACGAACCTCCACTTAAAAGAAGACAAGTACATTAATATTTATAAGTAAATAAAACAGGAGCCTGGGTTCAAATACTGAATCAAAAGAAAATTTTTAGATTAACAATGAATAATCATTTCCCATAAATTAAATTAATTTAAAATATTTTACCTGCATTAATCAGGTCTGGATCTACTTCATTTTCAAGTGGATAAGGACCCTGACAAAAACACAGACATATGTCAGCTTTATATTAAAATACTTCAAGATACATTTCATAACTGCTTTATTATTTCTGATGCTTATTACTGAAAATAGATCATCACAGACATGCATTTTCTTGTCTTTAGCAGAACAACATCCCTGACGATACAAGACACAATTTCCATCAATTAACGTATCGGGACTGATGGACATACTGTTAGAGGCTGTTAGAATGGCTAAATAACAACAAAGTGGGGAGTTTTTTTGGTTTAAGTGGCAGACGCTTTTCAGAAAAGGTATGCAGGTGCAGTTTCATAAAGCCATATGACAGTGAAAATAACATTCACTTTTAGCTCTATTTAAAATTATGTTTGATAAAGCTTACAAGGCTTAGTCTTGCAAACTACTGAAGGTACTGACTCCTTCTAGCAAAAAGTGTAAAGAAAACACTTAGCAAAATAGCACTATAATCCTGAAATGAGCATTTGCTTAAAAACTTCCCTTCACTACACTGAGAATTTTATGATCATGCAATATGGCATATATTTGAATATGATTTTTAATAAAATTATAATCAGGTTGGGGGTGAGTGGGAAATAAAACCCATGAACTGCAAGGTAAGTACACTGCAGTAAGTGACCAAGATAATATTCTTACCAAACCCAAGACTCCATTTTCACTCTGTAAGTGAACAGTTATGTCTGGACTGATGAAGTTACTGGCCAACAGTGGGATTCCAATACCCAGATTAGCTGAAGAGAATTGGTTAAGGCATAAACAGGAACACACTGCAAGCTAGTAAATTAAAAAAAGTTATCATTATACTATGATTAGATTAGATTAGAACCGTTCTCTTCACAAATACTTTCATTTTTAGTTAGATGCCTCACATTTGTGATGAATTATTTTGACATTTGGACTGTCTAATTGCATTCTGTCAAATGCTTTACACGATAAAAAACCCACAGTGCAAGTAAACAATTTCCAACGTATGTAACTTTTTCAAGAAATTCTTGCAAAACATTCAGCTGCTAACAAAACTCTGCAGATATGCCTGGATATAAAGTCCAGGTACCTTATGCCTTAACATCCAATCTATTTCAACAAGGTGTCAATAAAATGGGAGAATCCCAGATTCTGTGAAAGGCAATGAGCATGTTTTAAACAAAACAGCTGTGGTTGTTATTCTAGCGAGTCCTCACTTTAACCTACAGCAAAGCTGAAGGATACCATACATGCCATCCTCGAACTCCAAAGCAGCCCGTCTGATGATCCTCTCCCTCACATTGTCTCCTTGTTTTTGTTTAGCTTTTGAGTCTTCAGGCTTTCGGATTGATAAACGCTGCAAAGCAAGAAGTAATCATAAGAAAAGCTTGGAATCCAGATTCTTGCTTCTCAAGACACAAAAGCCTGATTTGTGATTGCACTGACATACTTGATCTAAGAATAATGTTATTTATCCATCTTCTACAAAACCCAACCTTTTATTCTATCAGTTCAAGTTTATCTAAGCCAAGGGATTCATCAAATATCCCAAGGATAGCCTTAGAGCAAAATCTTACTTCTTTGTCTGCATTGCCAAGGCTGAGAGAGTATGTGATACATAAGCAACTAGTTAAGAAAGTACCAGGCATTAGTGCAAATACTAGCAAGTCTCAGATTCATTACCCCAGAGATACCTAAATAGACTTGTAAAATGTCAGCCTAAAATGGTCTCTTTCTGCATTCTTTCAATTCAGTGATCAATTCTAGATTTATATGCATGAGATAAACAAGTGCCAGTCATCTAAAGATGGTGAGAGCTAAGCAACTAAGTCTTCAAACATATATCTTTATAATCTTGCGCAAATCTGCCTGAACTTGTGTCCTGAGGTTTCCTGGTGCTAAGTGCATGCTTTCTAAATCACATGTAGGTGAAAATAGCATGATATTCAAGAAGTTTTTAAGACCTTTTTTGTAAATGATTGTTTACATAGATTCTACTCTTTGCACACTTCTCCCATGCATGTAAAACTGCTCTGGGCAACCTCATGTTCTGCACATCCATTATCTTCACATCCTCTCCTACTTCAGGCCATAATGAATGCATCAGGCAGAATTATCTTCTGCTCCTTTTCATCACCACCAAAGAATTTCTGCAGTGTCTTTTTTCTACATATTGGGATTCACTTTCCTCTTAGGCAGTCAGAAACAGTCACTATCAATCCTTTAAATTTCCCAGCAACCTTCGTTTTATGCTTTGCCTATTTTCCCTAGAATTCCTTCACTTGCAAGTTATGGAAAAAGTAAGAACAACCACAGAGGGTTTTTCTGCAGCAAAAAGAAGGTTGGATAGACAGTATGACATGCACTAACAGGACCGTGTCTGAGCCAAATTAGGCAGGAACTGGTATTTAAAGCCAGTAAAATTATGACAGACTACCTTTTCTTTATTCTCTTCATTTCTCATCTCCCCTCTTACCACTTACCATACTGAATGCTTTCCTATGTACAGCCACTTCCTTCATATATAATCTTTTATGGAAGAGTAAATAAATCTGCCATTTCCTTCCTATACTTCTGTTAATGAGAGGTGCCACTGACAGAATTACAAAATTACACAAACCAAATTAATCTCTGTTACAACTTTGCTGTGCAGTTTATTGTAGCTTTCTTTTTTCCCCTCTCAGTTCCTTTTTTTCTTAAGCATATAGGGAAGGTAGGTACATGTATTCACTTATGCAGACAAGCCAGAGAAAATCAGGTGTTTGTATAAAAGTCTTCCCTGGACTTTGGCAGTCACCACTACCAACTGCAACAGTCACCACTAACTGCAATAAGAACCACAGTTTAATAAATGCAAAATGGATTTCTCTCATGAAAGCTAAAAGCTTTTCTGTGAGATACTGCATCCATTCAGAAAAAGGAAACAGGCCATTAATCTAACACAACATGCCCAAAGAAAGAATAAAGAAAAAAAAAAAAAAAGGTTTGACAAGTCTGTTTCCAGTCAAATACGCAAAAACACGCAATAAGCTTTTGCAGAATGAACAGATGGCGGGGACAAAAAAAGGCTTTTTAACCTTACATTCATAAAAGAGTTTACTCAGAGAAAAGTCCTTGTATGACTTTCCAGGACTTTGTGACTTGATTTTAGTAATAAAGGTTTAATTATTACAATTCCTTTCTGCACCTTTTCTTTTTTTCAGGATTTTTCTCCTCGTGTCATATATTTCCCCCTCCACTGGCTCTTTTGATGACATTTTGAGTAATTCCCACCTCCAGAGTATGGAGACACAGGAGAAATAAAGACTTTTCAATTGCACTTTAAGAATATTGTCACATCATCAAAATGAACATAAGGACATAGCTTGAGTGAGGCAAAGCCACAGAAACAAAGAACAATTACATAATTATCATTTCCTTGGATGCTTTCAGTGATGGAATATTATTGCTGCGATTTTTAATAGCTATTGACATTTTTTATTTGGACCAGAAATGCCACTGGCTAAAGAAGTTCCTGATTAAAGAAAAAGAAAGAAAGGTTCAGGACCTTTGCAAGGTAACGTAATTCAGTACACAGCACAAAAGCCCCGAAGACTGGCCCTACATGACCATGTCAAAAGCTCTCTGTAGAAAAAGAGAGCATCTAATTGTCAAAGTCAGCTCTTAGTCTAGGTGTTCCCTTTGTTGTGTATATAGAAGGTGAACTGAGAGAAGGAAGAAGAATGAAGTAGCATTTTCTATCAAATTTTCAACTGCGTTAAAGGTGCCCACAACAACAGGCAGCTGCTCTAAATTATTAAGGGACTGAAACAGAGAGGCTGAGGTATAAGAAACAAGGCTCAATTCTCAGGCTCCCACCTCATTACTAACCACCTTAGTACATACCTAAGCTCCAGTACTCTGCGAAACTTGACAGGTCTTTCTCACACTGTTTTCTCAGTGCTAAGACTTGGTGGCTAGAGTAAAACCCCCGTAAATTCTAAAATATACCCCAAACTGAAACGTGTTGTGACCAAGAAGCTCAGCCACTTACTTCAATTCTCTTCTCAAACTTCTCTCCTTGTATCAGACGATCAACATAGATTTTGGGAACATGAATGTCTTCTGGGGCAAATGCTCCTATATCAACAATTTCTTCCACCTACAGAAAGAAAAGGGAAAGTGAAAATATTTAGAAAAAAGTATTCAATGAGATATTTAATTAGCAATGACATTTCAAATATTAAATATACAGTGGATCAAATCTAGAAAATTAAGGAATGGGACAAAATAGATATAACCTTTAAAATAGGCTATTTCAGAGGCTTATCTTTCCTCTTCTTTCAGATGATATTTCTACGTACAAAGTGAAAGTAGTTTATGTTTTAACAGCCCAATTTGTATGACCACCTTGAAGAAATATACCATGTACAGTTACATCAGAAGTCCTTGTACCTATAAATAATTTCCACCCAAACAGAAGGAAACAGTATGCTGGTAACAAAATGATGGGCTACAAAGCAGAAGTATGAATTTTAAGGATAACAGCACAGAAGAGCACAGAAGCTGGCTTAAGTTTCTCCACAGTGTACTCAAAAATAAAACTGAAAACATTTGAACTGTAATAACTGATTGCAAGAAAGATGTGAAGATTGGCACTGATATATAGTCTATTTTAGATGTCCCCTATTTGGAACACCACAGACATTAGGGTTTTCCTTCCTGCCATGTCCGAGTTCAGGGTGGTCTAGCTGGAGACCCTGCTACGGCCAGATGCCTGCAGCACAGACCTTCAGTGATGTCTGGTGCTTTCCCTGGCAAGTCTCAGGTGCAGAGAGCACATCTCACTCTGCCACAAAACAGGCACTACTGTTAGGGCTGTACCTGCATCCCACTGCAGAGAAAATGTATAATATTAAAAGCACAGGTCAAAGACAATATTGGAAACAACATACTAAAAAAGAAATGAAATAGTTTCCAAACTGCTTTATCCACAGAAACTAGTTAAACTTTCAGGAATGTCCAAAGTCTAAGAACCCCAAAACAAGTCCCAGGGTATGAAATATCAGTAGGGGTACATCACTTAGCAGCCATCACCAGTGAAGCAACATTAAAGAGCTTAAAATTCAATTTGCAACCCTACTGTTGCTGCACAATGTGATCAATAATAAAATCTATAGTACATCAGATTGACAATTACCTCCCGACTGTGCCTTGCAGTGTGACAATATACAAACAAACAAATCCACCCTAGAAGCAGCAGAGGGAGAGGAAAAATTAGCTATCTAAAGACCACAGGATCAGTTTCGGATGATCCCTAAAAAAATCCCTGGGGTAAACAGACAGCAAGAGACGCACTGGGAGATCTGTAAGGCAAAGCTGGTAAGGAAGAGGCAGTTAACAGCCACAGCGACACCAGCCTCAGTGTTCATGGAGAACAGAATCACACATCCAGAAAGTTCTTGTCCACAAGATAAGGAGAGACAATCAAATCAACATTTAAAAAAATCAGACTACTATATTCAGGAAAAAAATGGCGCAATCGCATCCATGCCCTATCTCACTTTATTATTTTATACATGAATTTTAAAATTATGGAGACCATGTCAAACACAGGGTAAAATGAAAACATCCTGAAGCATGCAGCTGGAGCACACCGCGCTCTCAGTGCAGTGACTACTTTGAGCATGAGAACATGCTCAAAGGGGAGGAGAAACAGGAGACAAGACTTTTCAATGAAGCCATACAGAAGCAGATGATCTGCCACCAGCAGAATTCTCAAATTCACCTCTTCTAATTGCATTTTTCTTCATTTATCAGGTGGAAAATTAGGCCTGGGGAATACTAATTGCTACTGATTTGTACTTTCTCATAAAAGAACTACATTTATTTGCTGCAGTAGCTCAGATTATCAAACCAAAATCTTTGCTGGCACAATTCAGCTAACTTCAATAGAATTATGCTGTCAGAAAGCTTGACAATCTGTCTCTCCCACCCTCCCCACCCTCGAATACACAGAATAAATAATTTATACAACAATAAATTGCTGGATTTTGTTATTAGCCACCCCGTTCCCTTAATTGGTTAGTATTTTGTCTCTTTGGAAACAGCAGTCAGCATGATAGCTTTTACTCACAAGAACCATCAACATAATTATTCATTATTTCAGTGTATTATCCTACATGCATATAACCCAGACAGTACGTATTTTGTCCTAGGGTTGTCAAATAAGCCTAAGGATCCCTGCAGACTGGAACACCTTTGTGTTCACCGGCAGTCCCCCACTATTCTTACTGGTGTTTCACTTTTTTCATGTTCTACCATTATGCAAAATAAGTATCAAATTTAGTTAAAATTAAGTTTGTTAAAATATCCATATAGCAATAAAATGGGATTTTGAAAAGGGATTAAAAATTTGCATGTGATGGCTCTAAGAATATGTATCATCCAGTTCTGCAAGTGAAATTAACCAGCATGCTTACATGAAAAAGAAAGAATTCGCACAGAGGAAGTAGAAATGCCATTTTATTGCTCAAACTCTCCCAACTCCGCTCACAAGGATGGGCTGACAGCAGCCTCCATCAGTATTGCCAGCACTGCTGCCACAGATGAAGCTGTGTCAACCAAAGTGAAACTGGGAAATCTGATGGCTATGGGAATCAGCAACCTAACTTTTTGTGACCACTGCAAGACATCACCCAAGCACCTTTCTAGATAAGAATTATAATGTAAAAATAGTTCCACAGCTGGGCATAGTCACTCGTCTTTCAGGTTTCATACTCCTTTACGAGTCTTTTCTGTACCATATCCATAGCCTAAACCTCAAACACCTGCAGACATGCAGGAGAGCATTTATGTTAATAATTAAAAGGATCTGTGTGAGTTTTCTTCCTCTTCCGCTCTTCATCTTTTCTACCTTTCTGTTCTTTCTCCTCTCTACTTACCTTACCTTGGGCTTTATTTTGTCATGTACAGAAGAATCCCTGTAAACATCCAAAATCATCCCACCCAAGAGACACGAAGTCTGGCAAAGAATAAAGAGCAAAATAATCAGGGCAGACCACCTCCTGCACTTATTTTAATTAGCAAATCAAAATACTTCGGTACCATTTAGATTGCCTTGATAGCATGTGTTCATTTTAAATCTTAACTTCGCCACCATGCTAGGAGATAGAAAATGTTTATATCTTTGCTACACAGGTAAAGTTAAAGAGTAACTTGAAGAGACCCTATGAGCTCAGTTGCCTCTTCTGGGAAGGCTCTGATGCACAATTCAAAAATCCTTTCATTGTTTCAAGAGATTTACAGTATTGCTTTTCTTCCTGGCTATAAATGTTCTTGCAATTCTTGTCTGATTGCTGACAACGGGAGCAGAATGAATAAATTCAATCATTTCTGAATACTGGTTTATCTGCAAGTACACCAAGAACATAAAAGCTGTTCTCCGCTATGATTCACAAGAGCCTTCTGCCATTCCTTTTGGTATCCGCACTCATAGAATCAATGGTCACTTGTTTTACAATATCACTTCCTTCAGTAATTTACATCTACTTTCCATTTTTGAAGGAGTTTGATTTATTTTTGCTTACGGAAATTCAGCTACACTTCTACAGTTTTCTCTCAGAATTTCTGAAGGCATAAACAAAGACAAAGAGAACCTTGAAGGTTATGGACTTCCAGTAAGAAAGATAAAAAACTCCGGTTCTTGACCAAAACTTGGCAAGGAAATTACAATGACACAACTATTCATGTCAAAACACTTGAAAATAAAAAGGCCTTTCCTTTGAGTATTTACCTTTTAACCTATTTCTGCAGCCTAATTAAGTCCTTTATGATAAGTGAAATGTTTTTATCTGGTTTAGTTTTAAATCTCAGTATTCATAAAACTAAGCTATAACCAGAAATGGCAATAAAATTCCTTATTATGGGAAAAAAAATGAAAATTGTGCATGTGAGTGAGTGAGAGAGAGAAAGCGATTGGGAGGGAGAGAGTGCTTAACCAAACCTATGCATTTTTAAGTAGCTTATTTTTAAACTGGCTTTATTTAAATCTCTCCTTCACCGTGTTAATTATCCCAGTACAGTTCAGTTCTTCAAACTGAAATAATAAAAATAACCAGTATGAC
>VXBO01009226.1:19812-55847 GCA_013400135.1 Rhinoptilus africanus
AAAAAAGGCCAAAACACCAAAAACACCCAAGAGCACAGAGCAACAAAACCCAAGGTGCATAAGAACTTGCCTAATTCATTTAAAAGAAACAAGGGAGAACCATGAGACATCAGTATAACTTCCATCAGCCTGGAATTCCTAGGCAAAAATTTTGTCATGAAAATGCAGTGACCGCTTTGAAGGTACTGTGGAAAAAAAATTGGTACATGAAACTACTTTTATTGAGAAATTTAGTTTACCTAAAAACCTAACTGCTACATTCGTTTGTACCTTCATTTGCCGCTCATGATGCTCAGAGGATTTGAGACATTCAGCACTTTGATAGCCTGGGGGACAGAAGTGCTCCTTAGCACGTTGCTTACGCAGCCAATCGGCTACACACCTTCCCCATTTTGTCCAGGAATATATGCCAGCTCTTTGCTTTTCCACTCTTCTTTCAATAAGAAGAAAAAAACCCCAATATAATAAACTTATTCCAAAGGCTAACAAAAAAGACAGATGTGCCTGTTTTTCTATAATAAAAACCAACCCAAAACATCTGTTTAAACATGAAGGTGCTTAATCACAATACCAAACTAAGGAATTTAGTATTTAATTCATGGGAACATCAATGGCAGTGCATGTCCACACACTGGAATTCATGAATGCAGGTTTTCTGTAACGCAATTTAACACAGTTTTGGAAAAAAAACAGAAGACTATGCAACTTCCAAATAAACACCAGGAAACTGGGAGACAGAAATAGAAAACTACTCTATGTTCCTCATCCATTCTTTTACCATCTTCTCTAGCCTGAAAAATCAGCATGATTTGAAGTCAAGACAGACTTCTCTTTAAATCCTCACTTTCTTCACTGAATAATTCTATTCTATAACATTTGCAGGGAAGGAGGCTGCAAGAAAAGACTAAAGTCTACTGCTACTGATTCAAATGATTATTCAAAAATTCTCACTGCAGCAAGTTACAAGGCTGCAGCTTTTCAAATCTCAGTGTTTTGACCACCTGAAAAAATGCATTTGTTTCATGTCAGTAGGCAATTACTCACACAGTGAATTGTTTGTAAGATTTTCAGTTTGAATGTCAAATATTTCTCATTATGTACCAGAAACATCCATCAGAAATGATAAGAAGTTATTAAAAGCACAGAAAAAAATCACTGCTTTCAGACACATAAATAAAAGTATATATGCATATAAATTCCTTGAATCATACCTAAAACACTCTCTACACCATCTTTTCAGTGATATAATCATGTGTGATTCAATATGCCAAGAATGCAAAATCATTGATTGATTAATGCATCTTTTACACACAAAGCAGGGCAGAAGAATTATCACTAATTTATTGAACATATTAGTATATGCAATTAAAGTTACATCTATCATATTTAAAATCCTATTAATTTTCAAATTCTCATGATACAGGACATGAGTATTGTTAATGAAATATACTTAAAATGCATAGAACATCGGGCTTTCTACAAATTATTATTAAAACCCCACTAAATTTAGCTTTAGGAGCAAACAGAGGCTTTCCATCATTTCCCCAGCACACGGACTTCCTGGCAATCTGCAGTATCTACTGATCAACCATGGACTTGCTTTAGCTTGTTCTTTTTGAAGGTCATATTTGTTCTTAACATATGTGACAAGGATAAAAGGATTTTTTTCCATTGAAGATTATATTCACATCTGCAATGAACTTCTGAAGCTGAATGCTGAGAAAATGCATGATACTAATTCAAGAAAGTATCGATTTAGAAAGGAATAAAATACAAAAGAAAAACAAATGCACATCCTCCAACACAATGTTTTGTGTAGGTAAAACTATGTGAACAGTAGTCAGCAACAATTTGACCTGCTATGAATTTTAACCACTTAACATTCACTACTCCAGCAATGAAGTGCCAAATCTGAACGCACATAATTAGTTTATATATAAAGGAAAAGCAACCGTAGGGGGAAAACAAACCAAAACAAAACAAAAAAACCCAACAACACATAGCTAAGCTATTAAAGAAGCTTATTCCCCTGAAAATCAGAAGCATGTTAACTAAATGTAAAATTAACTACCTTATGAACTCCCTTCTAGCCCAGTCTATTCCAGGGCTTCTCAAATCATCGTAAGATGGTCTGCACAATAGCTGTAAAAATGTTTTCTTTTTCTGTTCTGTCTTTTAGTACGCACATGCACACACAGAAACAAGGAATTAAATACAAAGAAGGGAAATAAAAACACCAGAAGAGCATTTAAGTCTGGGGGTGGGCTTCTTTTCAGTAAACTAAAATTACTGTGGCAATCGCATGGAAATGTTTCTAGGAGCTGCTTTTCCAAATCAGTACTAGTAGTTCCTGGATTTCAATTCCAGGCCTTCTCTGGGTTGTTCTTTAATCATCTATGACTGGCACCATAATAGCCACCAAACTGCTTTTTAACACTGATAAATACTGAAGCAGAAAAGGCATTAAACAATTCAGCCTTCCTTGTACTCTGCATTGGTAATTTTACTCTCTTCATTGACCAGGGAAGTACCAACATCCTTGGTCCCTCAGAACACTATGTATTCTTTATTTTGTACTGGGCTGGAGATTTCTGAGTTTTCTCCTATGTGCTTAAGCCTTTTCTTTGTGTGGGGTTTGTAATGCTAAGCCTCAGACATCTGACTTTGGTCTCACTTTCTGACATTTTTCTTTTCTGTGTTTGAGATTGAAATGATTGTGATTGAAGTCAAACTCCGACTGCTCTTCCAATGCTTTCTCCATGCTGGAAAAGTTTGTTCTCAAGCTCTAAGTACAGTCTTTCCCTAACTTCACTTCTTCTTAGCTACGCCTCCCAGTCTTTATCTACCAAGTCTCTGAGCTCACAAAATCAGTCTTCCTAAGAGGCATTCCTCGTATTTCATTGTTTTCCCTTCTGTGCTTTCTAAAGATCATGAGCTTGCATTTCATAGTTACTGTCCCACAAGTGTTCACTCAAATCTTTCATCTAAGGTTCCTTTGGGAAAGGATATTGTAATGTCTACACTCCACAATTTGTTGTCTAAATTCAGATCCAAAAGCATCCCTGATTCAGGATTTAGCTAAAACCTAGGCATGTGAATCAAACCATGCAATCAAAAGCACTGACTAACCACCTAGATGTTTAAGATGCTAAGACTTCCATACTTAGACTAGTAATATATATTTTTATATATAACATATATATTTGGCATATATTATATTAATATATTACAGCAACTAGAATTCTGCTGTCACTTGTGCCTAAAGCTGCTGGTAAGGTGGCAGGACTAAGCATCTCAGTGTCCATCCTGTGCCAAATGGGATTCTCAAACATTCCCTCACTGCAGATCCCTGGGACACGCCTTCAGCAACCATCCTCCGCACACGGAGTCATCACTGATCAATTAAACAATATCCAAAAAGTCTATAGCAACACAACAGCTGAGTCTTTACAGCATTTGCACAGAAGGACCTCAATTCTATATCCTTCTTGGCCTCAAATCCTGATGTGTTGTTAGGAAACACATCCTAATGCAAAGTCTGTGATCATCCCAAAACCAAACTGCTTCCTGTACCAGGGTTCAGTATCGACTTCCATGGCTGTGGCATCTTTTAGATTATTTTTCCACTTTAAAATAGTACTTACAGGCTTGTTACAGTAAGCTGTCACTGTGCAAAAACCTTAAAGAATTACTCACAACTGAGCTATGCGTCTGAGGAAAGTTTTGCCGTTGTTAAAACACTTGGAGGAATAGACATCCAAAAAAAAGGTTCATTTTCCAGTTTCCTCAACAAAACACAATGCCATGATTTAGCACAGATAACAGGATACAAATAGCTTATTTCAGTCTGCTTCTGTCCCTTAGTGCAGCACAGTTCATTGTACCTGAGATAATGGCGCTCACTGACGTGGCTGTGTTGTTACTAGGCAACGAGAGATAAAATGCAGGGTTTAATGATTTTTATTTAATGCATTTTTATGAGAAAGTACACTCTCTTTTTTCCTCCCCTGATATTATTTGAGGTGGAAATGCTGTTTACACAGGGAGATATATTTAACCATCCTCTGCAATCTGAACAAGAAAATTATTCAAACTGGATATTCAAACAGCCAGTCAATAAATATTTCTAAACATATTGACTATTATCACTATCAAACACTTACATCATGGCAGTGGCTGAGATCTCAAACCACTTCACCAGGGACAAGCATTCAGTAGGTCTCACAGCAGAGAATAACAATGGCAAGAAAACACACAACAGCTCAGGGGCATTTGAGGCGGTTATGGACGGTTATGTACTCCTCCACGGCAGACAGCAGGAGCTCAAGCCTGTATCACCCTTTATCTCTCCCGTGCTGTCATGACACCCGCACCTGGCAAGGTCACACCATGTTTTTTCCTGTGGCTTTGAATTGCCTCGATCGTCTCCAAAAAAGAGGCGTCATCACCAAGAGCTGTCCCTTTATGCGGGGCTCCACTCACAGGTCCCCCTGCAGGAAGATGCACATGTTGGGAAGTGTCCGAGTATCACAGCCCTTGCCCTAGCAGCCTGGGCACTTATCCAGGAGGCCTCCCTCCAACTCCGAGCTGCTACACATTTCGCTTCCCGTCACACAATTCAGCGCGTCTGTTGAGAGGCCTGACAGCAGTGCTGCATGCTGAATTCAGCAGACGTGTCCTTCATTCAACAGAGAGGGTTGGAAATGGTACCATGTACGTAAGACCACACAGCCCTCACATTGCTTCACATGCCAAGCCCTTCCTCTGCACCGTTACAAGGGATGGTGGCTCGTATATAATTTGTGATGGCTGAGTTCCTTTTAGATTGGCTGATTTCCCAACTCTCCCATCTTTGCAATAGGAACAGGAAAGTGTTTATAGATCTGAAAATCAGCTGAAAACTTCAGGCTGAGTGTGTGTGTGAGGGCTTATACCAAACAAAGCTACAGCTCTGACTGCATACTTAACTCCTGCAAGTTCTGCAAGATGAAGTGAGAAGCAGATGAGCAGAGAACTTCTTCTAAATGCAAGACTGTAGAACTCAAAACCAAATAAACTCTGCACCATTTTGCTTTCACATATAGATAAAGCCAAACTATGCTGCCATTACTGGATTATTATTACCTTCCAAATAACAAGGATCATGCAACTCAGTTGAAAACTTCTTTTTGACTCTTAATACTGGTCATCTTTAAACTAAAGTAGAAATTCCACTGGACTCAGCACAGTTTGATCTGTGCCTCAGCATACATCCTTACTATCGTGAACATTAGCAGGTTCTACCTCCTCTCACTTAGACAAACAAAAGAAATGCATGGAACATCCAAAATATTTATGCAGGTCAGTAAACACCTCTTGTATTTCATTAGAAGTTTACAATGTATTTCTGATCCAAAAAAAAGTACTGAACAGCTACTTCTGGATATTTGTCTAATAAAAATAAACGAGGCTGAGTGTCAGACACTTTAAATTGAAATTTGTTCCAGGGGAATTTTAAAAATCAGTAACTCTCTGCAGTGTGCCACAGACCTATCTGGTAACGGTACAGCCTGACTTCTCCCTCCTTCAGAAGCCTCTCTACACAGACCAGCCTCACTCCTCACAACACAGGAGAGGTTTTAGGCAAGCAATAGCTATCAGTTTGTGGGTTTGTGAGGCGGGCATTCTTTTGTCTGTACTCTTATCATCCACATCCGCAAATGCTGCCAAGTTCTCCCACCTCTGAATTGATACAAAAAATAAGTGTCTGTGAACATATTCAGCTAAGAGAGTGTAAAATACTATACTGACTTAAACTAGAGAACAGAAGCTTTAATACATTAAAGAAAAAAGTCTTTTACTGTGTACGCATGTTATGAGATTTCACAGCTCCTCGGGTTAACAAATACAGTTAACAAATATTAACAGGTTAACAAACACAGTTGATTCCCACTTTCACCAAATTCAATACCTTGAGATTGGATTTCCAGTAGTTTCTGTTTCCCTCAGTATGGATCTTACTATGCCAAGTGCTATTCTGTATTTTTATCAATGATCACAAACTACTACAAATCTGGGGAAAGATTGGTGAAATAATAAATCCTGAGGAGGAAGCAGTAGTACCAGACAGAACATGTAAACTGCGTCTATTAAAACATAACAAGTTTCATAATAAAAACCAAAGTTAGACATCTGTGATCAAGAAATACCTGCCATACTTACAGAATGCATGTTGGAAAACACTGATTCCACTTTTTCTGAACTATTCCAGAAACGCATCAAGGTATAAGCAACTAATGCTGTAGCACCCCCTGTATGATGATCAGCAAAGAGTACAGGTATGCAAACAAGGAAGCAGCAGGACCAAAGAGTAACTCTACTTTTCAGGTCACATTAGTGACAGCAATGTTATGATGCTGAAGATACTACAGTTGGTTATATTTGTGAAGTTTCAGAAAAGAAAGCAGAGAGAGGACATGTTAGAATTATTAAGAATTACAGTTACAATCATTAAGACCTCAATCTGTTCATCATGTCAACAGCATTGAGAAGTCACTCAGTGAGAAGGAAATGCCAATTTCAGAAAGATTTTTAATCTAGCAGAAGTGAGTAAAAGCACTGGATGGAACGCAAAGCCAAATTAATTACAGTAAAAAGACATATTTATACTGGTGAGAGTGATTAACCACTGGAACAGAAGGATGGGTTTTCCATCTCTTGTTTTGTTTGCATCAAGGTAAGGTAGGATAACTTTCTGATTAAACCTATCTTCCAAAATTCAAGCTATGTTCTGAGAGAGATTGCTTTTAAAGGACTGGATAAAACTAGATGTTTACAATTAAGCAGAAAAGGGAAATAAATAACCCATCAGAATAGCTACAAGGAACAATAACTCTCTTCTTCTGTGTATTTAAAGAATTAATTTTAAAGGAAGAATCTCAACAACTCAAAAATCAAAAACACAGAGGGATATACCTCTAATTTTTTGCTAGTTACCTGCCTCAGCTTGGTACTTCATGCTACCGAAGCAGATGTTGGCAGCATAAGTCTGGTTGCATAACAGGTACAAAGTTCCATATTCAGAATTGGGATGGGAGTGCCAGATAGAGAAACTACAATCTTGCCAATCCCAGTTAATCAACTGCATGACTCTGAAGACAAGTCTGACCTGTAGCTAGGTTGATGGAAAGGAGCAGGGCTGGCTTCAAATCTCTACTTCTAGGGCTGTCTACTTAAGTTAAATGGTCAGTGGGTGAAAAACAGAAACACAGCTGGGAACAGATACCAGAATTCAGAAATCCCTGCTGTCAAAACAGTGTCTGAATTACTACTCTACACAAACATTTTTGTCTTACCATTAAGTGGGATCAAGAATTTCACCCTTCAGCCTTGAACAGCATTAACTAAGGAGTCAGGCAAAACTCTCTTTAGTTTTCTTAATTCCCTAGTGATGAGCTCTAGACACTTTCAGGCTCATTACTAAGGATGTACTAGATGCCATATTGAGACATCTCCTTCCGATTCCCTGAGTTTGAACTCTTAAATGCAAGCACAACATTCTGAATTCCACTTTGGGAGAAAGACACACAAAAGTTGAGGCATTGCATTCGGCTCAAAATATCTATTTTTCCTAAATCTCTCATTATGTTTCTTCACCTATTAATTTGCCCATAAAAAAACAGAGTTGTAAAGTAATATTAATGTGCCATCTTGCAAAAAGCTTGTCAGTTTTTAAATGGTATTGAAAATGCAACAAGACTTATGATGGACACAGTTCACAGCAGATCTACTAAAGACTGTTAAGCGGGATTGTAGCAAGAAGGATACCACATAATTGCTGCTCACTGACAAGAAAATTCTACCCTATCACATGTGGATAGAAGAGCAGAAAGAGAGAATGAGATGGAATGTAGGTGGAAGGCTTTGATCTGCTTCTCTAAATGCCAAACTGAACAAAGTATGAAGGACAAGTGACTAGAAGGAAAGGGATTGATGAAAGATTCTTTATTTCATTTTAAAATGGAAAAATATTTTAAACCTTTCTTGAAAATCAACTAAGAAAATTCATGTACCATTGCCAAATTGTCACTGTAAATCGTGAAAAATTCTGTGGTATTTTTTGCCATGGTTCTGTAATACACAAATAAATAACTGAAGTTCCCAAATGTATTATCCAGAGGTGTTTGTATAACAAAAATATTTTCCATATAAGATTTTACAAAACCCCCAAAAAAATCTAAAACAAAACCCATCTCCCAAACAAAAACCCTGAAGGAACACAAGACTCTTCCATTTAGAATTTACTAGAAATAAGACTATAAGAGTGTGTCTTGATCTTAATGTCAAACCATATTCAGCTTCTATTAGGCATACAAAAAAACTTAACAGAGAGTGATGAAAAAGCTAACAGAGTAGTTTGTCTTTTAGATATTGCTATGCCTTAGCAACTCTCCAGTTACCAATATATTTCCAGTGTAGGCAGCTACATGTTTTAAAACATTACCATTTTAGACGACAAGGAAAAAGGACAAAAATATTGGAAGAAACTTCTAGTCCATCCTCTTTCTCAAGACATAACGAAATGTCTGTACTCTATTCCGGACTGGTATTTATGTAATTTATTACATTTCAGAGACTGCAATGTGCTAGCTCCAAGATTTGCCCAGTTTGTGTTATTATATACTTATTATCAGGAATAAGTATAAGGTCTTATGCTTAAAGTCTTATGTGAATCTTCTCAACTACAGCCTAAGCCTACTGTTTCTTCTTTCATCCATATATTAATTTATTTAACAAATGTGAAGGCTGTTGCCATGCTTCCCTTTCAAAGGCTGATCACAGCGAACATGAAGTCCTGGCCAGGATCAGATGAACAGTAATAAACTGAGGAATCACAGTGAAATAATCACTAAAATGATAGAATACGGAGTAGGCAATCCAAGGAGAGAGGTTAGACCACTTTCCCTGGTATGAAATTCCCCAATAAGTCAAGAAAATGAGAACTCTGACACACAAAACAAAAGGGCTTGTTGACTACAGGGGTGTAGGGCTTACTGTGTTTCAATTCCTTACCTCTACCACAGTTGTCTTGGCAGCTTTGCACATAGGTTGGTTGAAGTTTCTTGCAGTTTTCCTGCAAAAGAAAAGAAAATGAATAAATAAAAAAAGCTGTAATAGTATGAGGAAAGATTTTTCAAAGACAAGCTATACAAGCATCTGTAATATAAACATCAGAAATCTTTTTGCCAAATAGCTAGAGGACTAATAAAAAATAAGAGAGAGGAAAAATTATCATGGAATTTTGTGAGATGCATGTGAAATTAAATGATATTTTGCTACATCAGAAAATACTTATTACAGCTCTTTTGACTTTTAATCAGCACATTGTCTAATTGAAATTGTGTATGCTACTGATATCTTCATTTATTAGATCCATGAGCAGCAGCAAGCTGGGCTTTGTACAATGCACCTTCCCATTATTTCACTGCACAAAGAATAAAATTAATCTGCACGGGGGGGGCAGCACAGGTACTAACAACCTCTCGAGGCTCACTTGTGCCTTCATAATTCAGACTAGGACTTGGGCTAGCACTTTGCACAGTAGTAAATTTAATCCAATTCTCCTGATTAAAAAAGCTGTGCCAGTTTTGGCACTGACTGCAAGACTCTGGCATTCATCCTAAGTATTCCCACGCTGTATTTTTGCAGCAAGGAAAAAAACCTCTAGGGAATAAAAGTAACACATGAGATGCATAACCATGTGGGGATCTGCATCCAGATCTTAGTATGCACAAGGAAAAACAAGTGATTTGTGTCAGCCCCTCTCTGTATTTTTCAGAAAGTAAACAAAACTGTGTGGCATAACATTTAAGAAAAATTATGTAGACTTTAGCAGGGTTCCACTGATAGCTCCTCAGCATTTTTCTCTTTTAAAAAGTATAATTCCTGAAAATTTTTCATTAAAATGCATGAAACTAGGGTTCAAAACAAGTCAAAGCCGCGTTTCCCCCGGTCCCCTTTCCACAGAAGCATTTTTTTTTCTGACCATCTTTATCTCCCAACGCCTTCTCCTTTCTTCACTCCTTGGTGCGTGGCCCAGCGCTGTAGTCAGGCTGAACTTAGCGATGCTGCCACCTCGTGGCTTTGGGAGAGGTAGAGAACTGAAATGGCCAAATCCTGAGGCTACCATGCAGTTTTAACAGGATTTCTAGTGCAGAGACCTACAGAATAAAAACTATACCCAAATCCCCCTGTACTCGGCACTGGTGAGGCCCCNCATATATCTCAGGGAAATCCTGTTTCATTGGCAATACGCAGCAGCTGTGAAGCTACAGAAAGGCAAATATCTTTTGTCTGTTGGTCTCCTCTGTGGCTGTGTGAACACGAAAGGAAGCAGGAAGAGGAAACGATTAAAAAAAAAAAGGCCACCAACTAGAATTTATATTCTTTGTTTAACGCGTGAATACAATAGTAACTAGTTATGATTTAGGGAAAACTATCCTAAACTGGGTAGAGTAGAAAATGAGAAGAAAAACAGTTACAAAAGCTGAATTAAAATAGGAGGGGAAGGGATACAGATAGGGGAAGGCAGATGTGGAAACAAAGAATTCAGCATTTCATCCCAAGCGACTATTTTTGTGAGCGAAATACTTTCTCAAAATTGTAGAGGCTGGTCTGCCAGTAGAGGAAACTGATATAAAATTATTTTTACACAGGGGAAAAAGTTACAAGAAAACATTTCAATGTCAAATTAAGAAATTCTGACCCTGTTTATAAAAGCTTATGCAATTTAGAATGTTCTTGGGTTAGTAAAGTTTTTCCAGAAGCAGCAGTCTTTTACAAGATCAAAGGTCTTATTTCTAAGGAACACATCATCCAGAAGAAACAACAGAAACACCGTACTTATTTTCCAACACAGAATATTGTTCAGGTTTTTGGAGTATGAAATCCAGAAACTAGCTAGCCAAGTTTGCCTTTTTATTTAAAGTACCTTTCTGGACATCTAGACTCAGCAATGTCTACAAAGTCCATTGTTCTAGTGATGGATTCCTAAGATGACCCAAAGGCATGACAACAGCTTTACTCCCAAATGCAAAAGAAAGTGAACTAGTTCATAGTAGACTAAACCGACAAACTACATCCACTACGCACTTAATGGGCAGAGATGAAGGGACACCTCAGCCATGAGCTGGATTTACGTATTGCAGAACCACTTGAAGCATGAAGAGATGACGTGACATGACTGTCTGTGACAGCGGGGGCCCTGACTCAGGTTATCCCTTTTGTCAAGAGTGTACTGTCAGAGCTTAAGACCTGGAGACAGTTTCTTCTACTAAGTAGAACTAGTACCTGCATCAGACTAACAAACTGAAATGCCCATATATGCATCCTCTCAGATAGCATGGGCAGAAGCTGGGATTATTTCACCCTGTCTGAGGGTGTCTGGAATTGGTGCACTATACCTAAGAATTACTATCTACTGGGCAAGGCACAGGTCTTGTTAGGCAAAAGCTGTGCTGCCAAATAGTCCTGTCAGCA
Source organism: Rhinoptilus africanus (assembly GCA_013400135.1). Classification (NCBI taxonomy): domain Eukaryota; kingdom Metazoa; phylum Chordata; class Aves; order Charadriiformes; family Glareolidae; genus Rhinoptilus; species Rhinoptilus africanus. The sequence goes on from VXBO01009226.1 coordinate 31,330, forward strand.
TAAAGATGCCTGGAAGGGAGGTAGCCACAGCATGCTGTATGGAACAAAAGACCTAAGAGACACGAAGTATCATGAATAAAACCCTGTTTAAAAAATTGCTGTCTAAAGGAACTGGTGCCATTCCGGATCCCTAAGAAAACAGTATAGCTTCATGTATGAGAACAGACAAAAAAACCTACGCTGGCCTGTGGTCCAAATAAGTCTAACTAAAGTACATCCTTTAGATATAAAAAAGCTCTTAGCTTGAGGGTGATCAACAGTTTGGCAGACACTAACTCCTTTCCTGTTAACTCCACAGACACCAGAGTCATGGAAAACACAGTCTGAGTAATACACACTGCTGTGAAAGTGATGGCAGATGTGAGTAAACACAGAGATACGTCTATCTAAGCATACTGCAGCAAACAAAACCAGAAGTCACACAATACAAAAAGTATGAAAGGGTCCCACTGGCAGTGAATACATATTCAGTATGTCGCACAACATCAAAAATACATTTTGCTTTTCATCCTGTAGATCACAGAAATACTGCTGTTATATTCTCATCTGTTATAATTTCCTCCTCTGATGTCTCCCACAGGCTATGAGATGAGCCTATGTTTCTCTGTCGTAGGCCATGAGGTAATCTGTGTCTATCCAAAACCAGTACGGGTCACTGCTTACTATGAGCAAATTCTATTAAGCCAGGAATACTCTACATGAAATAAGACACTGGATGATAATGTTTCCATCTTTGAGTAGTTACACTTGAAAAAAGAAGTCAAGATTTTTAGGTCCCCACTCCAGATGGAAGTAGTATCTGGGATCAACTGTATTGTACGAATGTGGGAGACATATGAAGACTTCTGAAAGGAACAGGAGGGAGACAGACAGGCATAAAGAGAGACCACAGGACATAAAGGAAGAAGGGGAGAAAGGGAGAACGCAACTAGTCTGTTCCTGTGGAGAATGAAAGAATTTTTCAAAGGTAGATTGATACTCGGCAAAAGCACAGACAGTAGAGGCTCAAGATCAAACAAAGACAATCGCAAGGGGGAAGACGGTTTCCTGTATTCCATGTGTTCCAGAGCCTAAGTAACGCAGAATAGCAGCCATCAAATTCATGTGCACGCACACAAGAAAGTTCAGGGTTCAATCAGAAACCATCTTGTCTTTCCACTGGGTAAGCCAGTATGTCAAGATAAAATGGGCAAAATAAAAAATTGTTTCTTAATTTTCAAGTATTTTAATATTATTACTATTATTATATCTGTAAGATAGATAAAAAATTATGTGAATACATGTGTATATATACATATATACATGAAAAAGCATTACTTTATCAGTATTCTTTTATCCACATACTTTTTCAGTTACTTTTTCAACTCCTTGTTTGTTTAAATACATACAAAGACAAACTGCATCATTTAGCATCTTCTTGTAGTAAACTGCAACTGATTACCATAACACTTACCTTTTCATCTGATAGCCATAAAATAAACAAATAAAAACCAGACATTAAACACACGCAAACCTCTCCTGCTGAAGTTCAGGTCAAACCAGAGCACAAATATAGCAACTCAAATAAATGGTGTTATCACTAATACAATGCCACAACTTTTCACAATGAAAGATGTTTAAATTCATATGATGCCTCTCCCTACACCAATGAGAGCAAATCAACCTTAAACACACTTTCCTGGGGACTGAATCAAGTTTTCCCACGCTGACTGGCCAGGAGACTGACTCAGCTCCCTTCTCTTCTGACATACATGAACCTGCATTTCTTGGGTTCAGGGTTTTCAATTGCACAAGTAAAAGGACACAAACTAACACGAAAATTGAAATGAACAGAATGTCACTACATTTATCCATAGTCATCATAATGACTTTGGTCTGCTATGTCTCATTTTTAATTACAAACATTTTATTTCACAGATATGTTTGAATTCTCAAAAGTCATTAGAAAAAGCAATTATATTCTGGTTTTTATAGCAGTATAATTTGACAGTAGGGAAAGGCAACAGGAAAGAAAGTGAAATCGGTAAAACATTATTTTGCCACCACAAAGGAGACAGGATTCTCCTTCTCTTTTATTATCTAAACCATTAAAGACTCTTTTCCCACTGGTAAACAACTCACACCTGAAAATTATGTTTCCTGCACGATCAGCTTTCCATGCCTTCACAAGAGCAAAATCTCCTGTAATCGACTTCTCCAGAATAAAGTGACGGCCATCAAACTCTCGCACCTACAGAGAAAAGTACACTATTGAGATGCAGGTTTCTTCAAACAGATCTCCCATGAAATATTTATTTTATGGGGTTAATTTTACAGACTATTATATTCAGACTTCTTTTTGTACTGAAGTTTTATCTGAAAAACTGTAGCTCAGCTGTATAATAACAGAGAAGCATGGAAAGGCTGTAAACATCAGTTTTATCATAGCGTAGAGAATCAGATCGATATTCCTGCTGCTCCATCTACTGGAATTAGACATGCTTATTTTTCTGCACATCTACCAGCTAACCAAAAACTGAAGTGGTAAAGCAGAACTGTTGAAAAAGTTCATAATCACTGCCCACCACCAGAAACCCCAAAACTAAAATGAAGAAAGAGGATATGAGCTTTTATAAAATGGCACTTGCATTCAAAATGGATTTGGAGAATGGATTTGATCAAATCATGCTACTCATGTTATTATCCCCCCAAAAGACTGAGGGGAGTAAGAGAGACTTTTCCACAAATGTTAAAAGAAGAAAAACATTATTAAAATTATAAGCTATTTAATAAACAAAACATTCCTTCAAATGGTAAAACATCATAATGACATGCTCACTAAGAAAATTAAGGGAAAAAAAAAAAGATGAGGTTAATGGTTAGATACTGAAAATAGCCATGTATAAAATACACAAAACTCATGGATGGGGGAAAATGACCTTTACCCCAGAGATGTTCTTGAGGTAGGATTTAATGCCATTTGCAGCCTAATTGGAACATACAGCACTAGCCCCATCCATTTCTTCAAGTACAATTATGGCACTGAGAAATCTCTTCCATTCTCCAAATTCTACATCCAATTTCAACATGAAGCCCTTGTTTCTCACTTGGAAGCCACGCTCTCTTTATTTATTTGCAGTTTCAAATACTTGGACTAAATTGCATTTCAACTGTTGGCTAATGCATTTCCTGAAAGTTTGTATCAACTGAGCTCTTCCCTGTTTAATAGGAAAACGTCCCATCCCTTCTAATGCTAAAGTTTCATGTACAGCTGCAGGGCTGCTTACCCCGTCCCACAGTATTTAAGGAGAACTTGCCCCACTAATAGGAGGTTATTCTCAATCTGTATTGTGCACTGCAGTAGCCTGGTACAAGATTTTGTTTGAATACGCAGCAAAGCTGGTCAGAGAACTGTCAACTGAAGAGTAACTCAGCAAGGTAGGTTTTCACTTCCTGGTTTTCGTTTGCACCACGTGGACATGTATAAGAAACTGGGTTTTCAAAGCAGAAGGCTTCCTAATACCAAACTGACATCTTACCTCTCTCGGCTGGCTAGCAATGGCAATGGTGCCATCCTTGTTGTATTTGATAGGTGCACCCCCTTCCTGCACCAGTGTCCCATAGCCGGTACTGGTGTAAAACGCTGGGATTCCTGCTCCTCCTGCCCTAATACGTTCAGCGAGCGTACCCTATGGGAAAACACATTTAAGAACTGGTCATTTGGGAAGAACAAATCAAACTCTGATTAATAGCTTGCATGAACTTATTTTTATATCCTGTCTTTTGGAGCTTTTCCTTATGAACTCAGCGGACCATCATATCTATTTCTTCCTCCAATTTTATCTCTTCTTTGGGAGACTGGTACTGGATATGGCAAGAAAAGCTTCACACAGGGCCATAAATCACTCAAGAGCACAGCGTCAGACAACTCCCTGTCAACTCCCAAGCCCTAGCACTTTGCTGTGCCTCCTCTCCTTCAGCTTGCTTCCCAATCCATTACTCTGAAGAGAGTACAACATTCTTCGTCTTGTTCCCACCTGGCTACATATGCTAGAAGGTTTTTCTTTTATAACAGTGTCCTGGTTTGAGGTAAAACAGAACCTCTTCTGGGCCTCTTCTAGCTGACTAAACTCTGAAATTAGCAGCACATTGTTCAGACACTGTTCACTCTCAGAGTGATAAGACCTGACTATACCAAGGAAGGGCATGCACAGAGGCTCTTGATTGTACTTGTTCCGGTAACAACCAAGGCCAGCTAACTTTGTTATCTGCCCTCTTAGAGGTTCAGAAGTGGAAGAGCACAGAGGGATCACAGCTGCAGGGAGGAGTGGACAGGAGAGGTGACCCAAACCTGACCAACAGGGTATTCCATCCCATCTGCATCACACTCAGTATAAAAGCTGAGGGATCAAAGGGGCAAGTCTCTCTCCTCAATGGCCTATGTCCGAGGAGGACCCTGTCTGTGCGTCTGCCTTTAATCCCAATCCGAGCACTCCTGACTCCAGATCCAGAATCCAGCTCCTGTCCATCACTGACTCCAGTCTGGGACTTTCCTTGTACCTGCTGGTGATGCGATCGTCATCCTGGGAGATGGATACGGTTTTGTATATATTTTATACTTTTTAAAAATGATTGTTATTATTATTTATTTAATTAATTATTATTATTGTTATTACAGTAGTTTAGTTCTTTTTCTAAACTCGTAAAACTCCTTATCTCTTCCTTTCCTCTCTTTGGCAGGGCCGGGGGGGAACTATCTGTCATTCTGATTGGCCAATCCAGACAAACATATTTATGTTTCATTCTGCAACATCTTCAGAAAAAATTCATACCTCATCCCAAGCTGAAACAGCCACACATAGCAGATAAAGAAAGGAAGAGGGAGTCCAGTGATCTGGGTTGCCCATGCTAAGAATACCAAGCAGCTGACAGAACAGCATGTCTACTCTGTTTGACCATCCCATCTGCACTCTGCTCTATGTCCAGCTGTGCCACAGATATTAACAGCCCAAATTCCTCATCAGCCTTGACTATGAACTTATGGCCAAAGACATGTCTGCCTGCTTTTCATTACTGTCCTTTCTCAATTTTTTTTTTTTTTATTCGAAGCAAGACAAGATCATCATGGTCAATTATCTAGCTTGACAGCCTCCAAAACATAGGTTGCATTTTCCTCAGTTATCCTGCAAGAAACACAGTAACTTCTAGTAGGTTTACAAAATGGTGGCAATAGGCAGATGTGAACCATGCAATGATACGAAGTCTGGTGTTCCAAACAGCCTTAGCATTTCAAGATCTCACCGTGACATCTCCTTCACTGTATAACAAGAACACAACAGTTCCCCATTTTGCCCAAAGTCATACCAAATTTGACGAGCGTTTTCCAAAAGCCTGTTTTATCTTGACACATATATTTCAAATCCCCACCTCTCCTAGCAAGTCATTAATTCACCTTACTGTTTACCATTGCGCACTGTAGACCCAGTATTTTCATGCTGGATCTATGTAGCTTGTCTGTGCAGTTCACAAAGCCAATTAAATGTCTAAGGAGTTCCAGGTCTTCTTGATGAAAGCATTAAATGTTAGGTAGAAAGAAGGAAAAAATGAACTGGAAGGTGATAGAAAGGTGAGATTTGTGACTTTTGAAACATGAAAAGTGAGAAGTGCCTGGTTATTTCCATGGCAGCTGACTGGGTATGAAAGGTGCTTTGCTGCCCATCTGTGAGATTAAGAGACTTTCGCAAGAGATGGAGCCCTAGACTCTCTTCTCCATGAAGCCTTAAGAGTGTTGCTTTTCCCAGAGACTTAAATGAATAGCTCTTTAAAGCCCAAAAGTTATGTGTCATCTTTGGAAATGCCATACATGAACACGCTGCAGGCTTTGAAGCTAAGAGTATTAATTTCACAAAACCAGATCTCAGTGGAATGTGACTGATACTCATGATTTTAGGATCTCACTGCATTCAGGCTATTTGCGTAGCTTGGCAGTGCTGAAGTAGTTAAAAGTGTGGTGCTAACAAGTAAAACTGTAAATATTGGCTCCTAATATTATGCAGAGATTAATGTCGTTAAGATGTAATGAAAAAACCAATGGCATTTGGTCTCACAATATACCGAAATACGCTAATTTAATTGCTACCCACTAGATGGCAGACACTGCACACGTAACACCCCCCAAAAGCTCACAGGAGCTGCCACCAATACAGGACTACCCGACTTCATTCCCCTTAGAGGGACTGCAGCAGTGAGCATAATTCGTGTCGTTTTTTCTGGAATCTGAGAGCAACTACCAAAAATCAAACACTGTACAATAAAATAAACACGTATATATTATAGGAATAAAATGTAAAAGCCATAAAAGGAATTCACAAAATATGACCAGGCAGTTAACGGACCGTGATTCTAAGATGACAAGTACCATCTGTCTTTACTGCACATCTGCACACAGGCAAAACATCTGGATTGCAAAATACTTTGTAAGAGTACTTAAGCATTATCGGACTCAGTATTCCAATGAAAAGAAATCACGGGTCTCCTAGAGACACTCCTTACCTGAGGTGTAAGCTCAACTTCAAGCTCACCAGATAAATACTGACGTTCAAATTCAGCGTTTTCTCCAACATATGATGACACCATGCGTTTTATCTGCTTAGTCTGAAGCAGGAGACCAAGTCCAAAATTGTCAACACTGTGTAGAAAAAGTCAGACAATACTCAGCATTTATAACAGTTTTGTTGTGTTCAAAGCACTTGATAAAATCTAATGGCTTGCCAAGACAGGACAAAGTTACCTCCCCACACTGTAGACATAAGGAATTGGAGACAAAAGTAGAACTCCAGCTTTTAGGAGGGAGAATATCAAAGCTACAATTAAAATTGAGGAATCCAGTGCTCTGAGGCACTAAATATATCCAAAACTTCATTTTAAAGATATTTCACATGTAACAGCTACAAATACCAGCTTAACAAGTGGTGTTACTTTACATATCTGCTCCTTTAAAAAGCCTTACTAATAAATAAAAAGTCACACAGGGCACAACTTGGCTTTGAGTGAACAAAGACTTATTTTCTGTTTAAACTATTGCTCCCCATGAAAAAGGTGAGTGATTGCTTATCAGCTCAAGGAGAAAGGCACATTCACATTTACAGTGCTGGTTTGTATATAAGGTAAGAGAATAACTGAATTTAATTTTTCTTATTACAGTAAGTAATTCACTTTCTTATTAAGAAATTGCCTACTCCAGCAAAAGACATTACCACTACAGTCAAGATTTTCTTGTCTGTGTAATAATATCAGCTTAAACTGGATGCTAAAGATAACACAACATTGTTTTTGTACCAGTGCTCCTAAATTCTGATATCCTAAAGAAATTACTCTCTATTAGTCTTTAGCTAGCATTTCTGTGATGTTTGTCATCCTATATCATGTACTGATGGGACATGAACGTATTTCAAGAGTTACTGTAACAAAAGGGCTCTGTAAAAAAAGCTATTTCAATTTGAAAAAGCACAAGGTTAAAATATAAAAATGTGCCCTGGCTTGAGGTAAAACAGAACCAACTTTCCATTCAGTAATTTTATTTCTGAGCTAGGCCTCTTCTAACTCTCTGAAGTTAACAGCATGTTGTGTCTGAAACAGTTCGTTCGGAGTGGTAAGACAGTTTGTGCCAAGGAATGGAATGCAGAGAGGCTCTTGATTATACTTATTGTATAAAAACCAAGGTCAGCTAATTTCATTATTTGCCCCGTTAGAGGGTGGAAAGCAGAGGAGTGTAGAGGGGTCCCACCTGCGGGGAGGAGCAGATGGGGCAGGTGACCAAAAATCGACCAACAGGGGTATTCCATCCAATCTGCCCCGTGCTCAGTATGAAAGCTGAAGGATCAAAGGGTCAGCTCTCTTCCTTCAGTGGCTGCCATCTGAGGAGGACCCTGTCTGTTCATCTGCCTTTGATCCCAATCCGAGTGTTCCTGACTCCAACTCTGGAACCTGGTTCCCACCCATCAATGAGTCCCGTCTGGGACTGCCCCAGTGCCTGCCAGTGACATCATCCAGGAGCTTAATACAGTTTTGTATATACTGTATCTATTTCATTATTTTCCTTTTTATCTTGTTATTAATATTTCATTAAAGTAGTTTAGTTTCTTCTAAAGTCGTAAATCTCTCTTTACCTGTCCCCCTCCTCCCCATGCACGACAGGTTTGGGGGGAGCATCTGTTGCCGGCCATTGGCCAATTTGGTCAAAACAACGACAAAATGGAAATAAACAGAGATGATACTACAAAGGCATGTTTCTTTCCCATTTCCAACACATTATCCAGGACATTGGCAGACTGAGACATGTGTGCGAAGCTCCACTACACTTATGTTGGTTTCTGCAACATATGAGTAGAGAACTCAGACCTTCCACTCCTACTATGAGAAAGATGCCATGATCCAAAGCATGTCACAGGAATTGGTATTTATTTGCCACTAGCTGCTTCAATTCAGTATTACTTAATTATCCACACAATGGCTTAAGATTTCAGGATAAGAAATCTTGAAAAATATTAAAAGGATCCTTCAAGAAACCAAACCCAGTATCCAGCATACTGTAACTAATATGCACAGCTGCTTACAATATATGCATTCTATTGAAAACGTCACTCCTGAAGATAAGCCCCAAAAAGGTCTGTATTTTCTAATTCTGTTAAATGCTTTAATTAAATATATCCCTTTTATATATAAATCTTACCCTCTTGGTACTCTACAATACTGCTTTCTTCTTTAGGTACTACCAGAAACTAACTTTCTTTCCACTAATGACCACATGCAGAAAGCAATGCATCACACTGCTTTCCCTCTAGTCTCCTTCCTTATACCTTACCCAAATTATTAGTAGGTATATCCCATAACTCTGGCTTTATAAGTTACGGTGATGGGGAAAAAAAGAATGTAAAGGAGATGTGTATAAGTACCATAATCTATACTCCCGATGCAAAAAATACTATCTTACCCAAAAAAGGGAAAAAACCAACTTAGAAATCAAGATATGATGCTGAGATAGCTGAGAGGTATTTTTTTTTTTTTTCACAATAAATCAGTGTAAATCAGAGGAAAGAACCCACTGAGACACAACAACTTCACCACTACAGGATCCATGTCAGACATCCCAGCTGCGACCTCCTGGACTCCTTCCAAAAGGCCAGACTCAAGAAGTTTACTATTATACAGTATTAATTTTCAAATGTAAAAGTGGTAACGTTGAACTCACTTTTACAACAGCACCACTGTCCTCTTGGTCGTCCCACAGCACGTGCTGCAGCACTGCGTGCGTAGGCAGAGGGGCTGAGCAGAGCAGTTCCAGCACGAGCTCTTCACCCCCCACCACAGTACTCACAATAGCTGCATGGAAAAACATGCAGCCAGAAAGACTTATCAACTGCATGCACAATGGGGCCCGTTTTAAGGTTATGACTTTTTTAAGAAGATAGCCCACTTCTATGCATACTCAGGCATTTTGGAAACTGCATAATAGGAAGTGAAATAAGCTTCTCTGATCTGGTTCTCTGAATCTATTCTATGTTCTCCAAATGTAAAGAACTTGACTTACTATAAAAGCTTTCTCCACTCCCCTACTCTGACCTATTAAAAATCTAACTCTGATGCAGTGTTGCAGTGCCGAAGCCTTGAAAATAAAATCTGTGCTGCCTGGAAACAACCTGTATTTCTGTGTCCCCATAGGAAAAAAATGTAGCACTTGGAAACTAAAAGAGCTGGGAATACAGTAGAAAGAGGAGTCTTGTGGGCAAAGACAGGGATTAAAAAGAAGACTAAAAATACCAATGCTAGAATTTCCTGTATAGGGTCACTCAAAGCAGGACAATCCCTCTTACAAGAAAACCATCAAACCCTGACCTCTCGTTATAAAAGGTAATAAGCAAATGTAACAGGCCAGACAGTCTGCTGGCAGTTTAATGGGTTTGTATTACTAGAGTACTGTGTAGCAAAAGTACAGATGCTAAGCAAAACTGTGCAATAGTTTGTAGTGCAAGAACCAGCAGGGCCAGCTTGAACTGCTTACAAACCAGAGTTTGCTACTTCTGCATATCAATCAGGTGGTTAACAGAGCTCTCACCATTGCAAAACTTGCAAGCTATCAAAGAGAAGCAGACACGAGATTTCCACACGCAGACACAAAATTCTGAGTACACATTCACATGAGAAAGAGGTGGCAACGGAGGGTCAACAGCAGATTTGTAATGGTTAAAGAAATTTCCGCCTCATTTCACTAAAATCTATAATCCTTCCTCCTACAGCCTCAGGCTGAACACAGCTTTTAAAACAGGTGTACAGGATGTATTCTTTCCATGCACTCAGGCAAGAATCTTTTTTTTCTAGACTGGAGCACATTGTCCTTCAGAAGATTTTGCATGGATCCCATGGGATCCACGCAGGACCTCAAACAGATACACTTGATTCCCTCATCTGCTATAGGAAGGTACCTTCTCTCAAACAAAAGTTTGTAGTTACAAAGTTTCCTATAGAAATGAAATAGAAAATCGCACTAAATTATTCTCTGTCACATTCATGCTAAATTGTTCCTCACTTCTTTAGTCACTCTTCCTCCTCATCTCAAAGGCAGTCATTTTATTCAAAAATAAAATTGCAGTGAGGATTAGTCACTGAGCACACAGGTCATACAACCTTATTTCCCTAGCACAATGAGAAGAGAAATTTTACCTTCATGAAGTCATGCACTAAGAGGCTCTGCCTGCCTGATAACACAAAATTGCTTCCATTCCCAGCTGCATTTCATTTTCAGAGCAGCACCACAAAACCCAATTGCTGTCAGTCATCTTCTATGTTTACTTCAGATGTAAATTTCTTAAAAGAAATATAGTGCAATCCATCATTTTTAAGGAGGCAGTCTGTATTCAGGTTTCCAGATGAAATAACCCTTTTGCTTTCTATCCGCATCAGTTTTCCTTTCATCTCCCTCCAAAAGCTCACTTTGAGCACTTGATCCTATTTTATATATCCTATGCACACAGCAGTGAAAACACTGTTCTCACTCCTTTCCTCCCTGCCCTTTGCACTTTACTTGACATCTCTATCCCTGAACAAAATTAAAAAACAATTTCTGGTTTAGGGAAATTTTTTTCAGTATTACATGTCAATATAACATTTCTTATGTCAATTACTTGTTCTCCCTTTCCATATTTTGCTGCTTTCCTTGTAGTTTTGTTTTGGTCGAAAAAGTTTCTTTGTTGTTTTCAGCTTAAATTATGTTTATGCTGAAAATGTTATCCCTAAAATATGTCTTGCAGGCCATGACCTTCCTATCAAATAGTAACCATAAAAAGAAAAAAAGACCCTTTACAGATTGCATGGAAAGAATACATCCTGTACACCTGTTTTAAAAGCTGTGTTCAGTCCTTTAAAAATTTAAACAAAGGTGAGTGCAATAAAAGTGTGTTGCTCTAGATAGGAAGGAAAAAGGTGTGGTGGACATTGATACAGTTGTTATGTATGCTGTCAGAAGCGGGAAAGCACACATTAGTGCTAGACAAAGAATGCATTCTTTTGCCCACAAAATTGTTAAGATTTCCAGAAGTTTCTCTTTTCTGTATTAGCATGAAATCTCAATCAACAGAACAGATGAAATGCATATAGGAAGAGATCTAACCAGGCACTCCTCAAGAATGTAGATGACCCAAGTTTCCCATGCTACTGATGCAGACAAGAAAAAGTAATCACAGTTAAGGAGGATGGGTTGTTTAGCAACACATTCTTTCCTATTGTTCCATCCCTCTCAGACCTATGAAACCTTCCCATCGAAAACTACTTTCTGCCTTTTCTAATTAAAAACATAGTCAAAGACAACTCCTGGCCAGATCTAGCCCACATATCTCAAGTATACCGGTAACAGCCAAAGGAAACATGACAATGTTGCACTCCAGACAAAAGGTAATTTGCAGCTCTCAAACCTTTTTCTTTGGTGGCTCAAGGAAAACACATTCTACAGCATCACAGAGAAGAAGAGGTTAACCTAAGTTTCCAAGCTGATAGAGGCTTCACACACCAACAAGCCCTACACAGCCTGATGAAGTAGGGAATAGAAACTTGCATTCTTATGCAGAAAAAAAAGGAGGCTTGGAAAGTCACACTACTCTGACAAGAGACAGAAGATGGCTTTGGGGTGGGTTTTTTTTTGAGTAAGAGGAGATAAATCATGCCTGACAATTTCGGTGGCCTTCTACAATGTGGTTACAGCACTGGTGAGGGACTTTTTACGTGCGCACATAGCGATTGGATAAGGGGTAATGGCTTCAAACTGGAAGAGGGTAGATTTAGATTGGATATCAGGAAGAAATTTTTCACTCTGAGGGTGGTGAGGCACTGGAACTGATTGCCTAGGGAAGTTGTGGATGCCCCATCCCTGGAAGTGTTCAGGACCAGGCTGGATGGGGCTTTGAGCAGCCTGGTCTAGTGGGAGGTGTCCCTGCCCATGGCAGGGGGGTGGGAACTAGGTGATCTTTAAGATCTCTTCCAGCCCAAACGATTCTATGAATCTATGGTGGGAAAGAAAAGAGCAACTGACCTCATCTACCAGGACTTGTGCAAAGCATTTGACACTGTCCCACACGACATCCCAGTCTCTAAATTGGAGAGGCACAGATTTGACCAATGGGCCACTCAGTCGATAAGGAATTGGCTGGATGGCTGCACTCAAAGAGTTGCAGTCAAGGGCTCGATGTCCAAGTGAAGACCAGTGATTTGCATTCCTCAGGCATCAGTACTGGGACTGGTGCTGTTTAACATCTTAGTTGGCAACACAGAAAATGGGATTGAGTGCACCTTAAGCTATTTGCCAACATCTTCAAGCTGTATGGCACGATCTACATGCTGGAGGAAAGTGATTCCATCCAGAGGGACGTGGACAGGCTTCAGAGGTGGGCCCATGTGAACCTCATTGAGTTCAACCAGGCCAAGTGCAAGGTCCTGCACCTGGGTCACAGCAATCCCAGGCACAAACACAGGCTGGGCAGAGAATGGACTGAGAGCAGCCCTGAGGAGAAGGATTTGAGGGTGTTGGTGATGAGAAGCTGGCAACGTGCGCTCACAGCCCAGAAACTGCATCCTGGGCTGCATCAAAAGAAGGATGGCCAGCAGGTCGAGGGAGGTGCTCCCATCACACCACACTTGAAGTACTGCGTCCAGCTCTGGAGCCCCCAACATAAGACATGCTGAAGTGAGTCCAAAGGAGGACTATGAAGATGATCAGAGGGCTTGAGCACCTATGCTATGAGGACAGACTCAGAGAGTTGGGACTTTTCAGCCTGGAGAAGAGAAGACTCCAGGGAGACCTTATAGCAGCCTTTTAGTACCTAAAGGGGGCCTACAGGAAAGATGGGGATGGACTCTTGGTCAGGGAGTGTAGTGATAGGACAAGGGGTAATGGTTTCAAACTGAAAGACAGTAGATTTAGATTGGATATCAGGAAGAAATTCTTTACTGTGAAGGTGATGAGGCACTGGAACATGTTGTCCAGAGAAGTTGTAGATGCCCCATCCCTGGATGTGTTGATGGCCAGGTTGGATGGGGATTTAAGCAACATTTCTAGTGGAAGGTGTCCCTGCACATGGCAGGTCCCCACCCATGGCAGGGTGGTTGGAACTAGGTGATCTTCAATGTCCCTTCCAACTCTAACCATTCTATGATTCATTCTACATCTCTTAAAGGGAAGTCTTCCTCTACACTTGTTCAAAGATTCTGCAGGACCTGCAGTGCATATTCCTAGGAGGTGTCACCAAGACCACAAGTCAGTACTTATAAAAGGTTAACATGAATATCTGAGCTTTGGAGTCTTAAAACACGTTGGCCAAAGAGGAGCTACATGATGCCCTACCTGACCTTTCTCCTCTCATAATGTGGGGATTGGAAGGACAGGAGGCTAACTACCTCACCCCTGAAGACTTGAGAAAGCATGTAGTAAGAATCCTGGGGCAAGGCTCCACTTCAGGCAGAAACTAGTTTCCTGCAATGTGCTATTCCTGCAATGTCATGGTTTAGGCTGGGCTGGCCACTAAACAGTTAACAACTGTTTTCTATTATCCCCTCCCCCTTGGAGGGAGACTTATGGGTTGCAGAAAAAAAAACCCCACAAAAAAACAACCAAACAAAAAAAAACCCAAAAAAACAACCCAGAACAAAATCCAAAAGCTTTAATGAAATATTAAAAATTAAAAGATAATAATAAAAAAAGAATTATATACATCTATATATGCAAATATAGACAGAACCAGTATCGTGCTCCCAGGATAACAACCACACCACTGACAGGCACTGGGAAAGTCCCACTCTGGACTCAGCAACAGATNTTAACCCCTTTGATCCCACAGCCTTATGCTGAGCATGATGCAGATGGGATGGAATACCCCACTGGTCAGTTTGGAGTTTGGGTCACCTGTCCTATCTGCTCCTTCCCACAGATGCGACCCCTCTATGCTCTTCCACTTTTGACCCTCCAACTTGGTACATAAAAAATTTAGCTGACCTTGGTTGTTATATAAATAAGGATAATCAAGAGCCTCTCTGCATACCTTTCCTTAGTATTAACTATAAAACTCAGATGCTACCACTGCCAGAAGCAGACACTGTCTGAAGAACATGCCGTTAATTTCAGAGAGCGCAGTCAGTTAAAAAAGGCTTAACTGAAAAGTAAAATTACTGAAAAGGAAAATTGGTTTTGTTCTATCTCAAACCGTGACATGCAAAAAAGTGTATTTATGGTTGGTCCTATTCCTGGAGAATGCTGTAGACATTAGTCAGCTTCTGGAGATACATGAGCAGTCTCTCTAGGCATTCAGCAGGTCCAAGTATTATACAGCTATGCCTGAAAGTTGATAACAGAGGGACCTGTTCCAGAGCTAGAAATTTTCCTGGCAAGAGGCGAAGAGGGTGAGAGGGAAACAATTTCTTCTATCATTTGACACTTAAAATCGCTTCATCTATCTGTTTTACTTTGTAACAACTGTATTTCAGTCCTCAAAAGTATCTGCTCCAAGTTACACACAATTACATCTTCCCAACAGGTCCACGCTTCCTAGCGAAGCCCAGGTATGCTCCCCAACTAAAAGGAATGCATCGATCTACGTGTTTGGCACCTCTTAGTACCACAGCCTTAAGCCTTCAGGCTCACAGGATGCCTGACTATCACGTGAAATTTTACCAACATGAAAGAAGGTATGTGGCTGAAGACACCATCTGAGTTCTCAGTGAGGCACATTCAGAGGTCCACAAAAATAGTGATGAGATATAAACCTCGCAGTAGCAGAAAGCAATCCTTTATTGCTTCTGTGCAGGAAATGAGCAGATGCCTACTGATGCGTACTGAAGATGGTGTTTGACAGAAGACATTGAACAAAAGTGCAGGCACACCAAGGGTAAAATAAATGTGGACAATTATTCACATAACAGTTCTTGATGACTTGTCTTCCCTAGTCATATAGCTGGCTCTTAACAGTAAGACTATGTCCCACAATAATCCCCCATGCATTACACTGGAAGATTACCAAGGAGCCAGCTCAGATGGTATTCTTTTTCTCCTCCTTGTCCATCCCATGCTTCCAGCAGGGTACATAGAATGAGGGCAAGATGAGGAATGGGAGTCAAATAGCAGGGAGAGGAACACAGATACAGCTCGTAGGAAGGTAAATTTGGCAGAGGCATAATGTTTATTTGCCCTGTTCTTGAGACACTGTCTGCCACAACCTTTTTTCTTTCCTTTTTCCTAGGACATTCTCCCATCTGTCCTAATGGGAACTGCTTAATGGAAAGCAGAAAAGACATGTAGAAGCTCTCTGAGGGAAGGTGAAGAGGAGCAAGAGAGAAGTATGGGTGCTGCTGTATGCTAAGGCAGTCCTGGTCAGCAGAAGGAAGAGACAGGACAGGAAACAGGGCAGTGGGTCGCAGCTCTCAGAAACCACCAAAAAACTGCCTCACCACCTTTTCAGTCCATGGCATAGGTCAAAAGAAACAGTGCACTGAATCCTTCTCAGCTAGGCAGCCTGGGACTTCTTCCATGTGAGGGCAGAAAGAAAGAAAATAAGGGAACCCATGGCTGCTGGGAATCACGAAGCCCTGCCTACAAATTGGCATGACTGAGCCTTAAACTCCCTCTGCTCTTCCTCTGCAGTGTTTGCACTGCACTCTTCTCCCTCTGCTACTAAAGCCTTCATAGGGGAACTCCGTTCTCTCTGCTCTGGTAACTTCATCTCAGGTCCAGCCTCACAGCAAAATGGCAGTATTCTTCCTCCAAAAACAATGCTCCACTCCTGTAGGAATGATGGTGCCGGCATATAGGCCAAGTTCATCAAAAGATTATGAAAGCAGGTAATTTTTGAAAAGGACAAGTACTGTACCTTGCATGGTTACGTCAGCAGCAAGGTCTCCTCTTTCCACATTCCCTTCTGCTATGAAATGGCATATTGTGTTTTTATTACAACAAATAAAACAACTTTACTCAGAACTTTTAAAATTTACCACATTCTTCCTTCACAGTGAAGTTATATGGCATAGACTTAATCCAATTAATATTCTAATTTCATCATGAATGCATCATACTTCCAAAGTCTTCTGCATGAAAGCTAGGTTTAATTTTTATTGCTGCTTTTCTAAAAGCAAGTTGACACAGCTCCTTGACCACACCGAGTTCTATACCTATTTTGTCTTACTTATTTGTAATCACAACCACAAAGTCATCTGCACAGCTGATTTCTCAATACTTCCATGTAGTGCAAAGTTTAGTACAATTCGCCCTGCCAAAATCTTAAATAACCTCCACACTAAAATTAGCAAGATGACCTTGTCAGATTTTTGGGGATTTGCAGTCCAGACAGTATTACCAATTTAACAGCTGTAATAAAGCATCTGATTAGATTCTTTACAAAGAATGGAGATGATAAAAAACCAGGTTAACTGCTTGAAATAATCAACACTGAAAATATGTTAGACATCTTGCCTCATTATTTTGGCAACTTGCCATGCACAGGATTTTAGCTAATTCCACTCTTATCTCTCCAGCAAGAGAGATGAGAGTCACTGGTGACCTTGTATTTCACCTCTGAAAGTATATTTAATTTGGGATGTATAAAGAATTTCTTATGCATGTATAAAAATGACACACACAATGTAAGATGCTCTGAGCATCACCTTGAACATACCTCTATATACATACAAGCTTTCTTCCCAGTCCCTCATAGACTGGGGAAGTTACATTTTACATCTCTGAATCAAGGGAGTCTCATATTCATGNTAAGGATGGAATTAAGCCATAGGAATTACATATGCAAGAACAAACAGGGAGTCTGTAGCACAGATGTCAGACACATTTTGTTTTTAACACACAATTCAAAACATACAATCCAAAGCAATGACTGAAAAATGAGATAACATTAACATACATAACATTTATCAATCCTGCCTTAAATTCAAAATATTTAATTGCTAAGAACATAAAAAAACCTTTTGTGCTTCAGAATATGAGGTGCTGTAACTTTACCATTGCATCTGATGCCATAGAGTAGTGCCTTACCTGGAGATTTGGCAACTACAAATAGCCCATTAGGAAATAAAGGTATTATGTTCAACATAATGACCAACAGTTTAAACGTTTATCTCAAAGCTGTGTTCTCCTTACTAATGCATAATGTTGTTAACACAAAAAGAACTTCTTCAAGAAGAGCACAGAGACCAAATGTTCAGAAAGCTGGTAATGCCTTTTAAGCAGACAGTCTGAATCTGTGATAATCTGACAGCATGCTGTCAGTCTCCGTTTAGATGATCACCCAGGTGATTAGTAACTAAGATATTAACTGTGACTTCTCTATTTTTACTGCAAGTGAAATCCTACTGTTCAACGTTGCTGCATTCAAAAAAAAAAAAAAAAGCATATTTAAGTCTCAAAAACAGACAAAGCCCAGAGGGAAGTATCTCATTTGATACAACAGTTAGACCACATGTGCAGCTACTACAAGTAACGGACTTCATTTTTACCAAGTCCAGATTCAGCCTATTGAGGTGGTAGAGACAGAAGTGTTGATCTCAGGATGTGATTCTATCCAAAATTAGTCATCCATTTAATTAAGCTAAATTAATTAAAAAAAATAATTTGCTGCCAACTTCTTAAACATCCATTTTAAATATTTGGCTGTGTTGACAAGAACACTGTTTGCGTTGCAACACAGAATCTGAAAAAACAGGTCTGATTGATAGCCTGCATTAGGGAAATGTTAGCATAAACTGACCTGAAACTTCCAAGTCCACTCTAACTTGAAATTAATATGCAACAAGATACCATGAAGTCACACACAGATGAAAAAACACCCATGTGCAAGAAGGTACTGTATACTAGTCACAACCACGCCAGAAATTTACTGAATCGAGGTTCAAAATAAGGACCTTCTGACCTATGTAGAATGAACCAAATTTAAACAATAGTGCAGCAAAAATTTAAAAAAATGGATTGTAGTAGCTTACTGGCATAGAATCCTCTAAATTTAAAGGGCATATAATAACACAGTGTAAACAAACACTTAAAATACAAACATAGGCAAAACAAGTTATAAGGGAAGGTGCGAGAGGTTGTATTTTAGAAGCACATCCACCCATCATAGTATCTTTCACTATCTCCCTGGTTCACAAGCTCATTTCCCCTGCAGCAAGTTGTGCAAATACCAGAGATACTGGATATTTGTACTGCTTCCCTCCCAAACACTTTGCCTTGTTTGCCTTGGCAAAAGAGTAACTACCCTTAAAGGTGCAGTTTCACTAGCTAACACACGGTGTATGACCAGCAACAGACAGTAAGTTTAGCACTATGATGTTTCTAACTAGCGCGCCTGAGAGCACCCCATGCACTACTGTACAGCCTATGCTTGGCAAGCCTTTCAAAGGCCAAAACAAGGACTTTACCTTCCAGCAACTACGTGACTTGAACAAGGATTTGCAGGAGGAATCCCCTCCCTATTACAGGACAGCATGGAACAGCAGGGTGTGGACTTGTGAACAATCCTTTAAGGTTGTTTCCAGACACTGCCAAGCATTTCTAGTCTTTGGTGAACCTTCTCTCCAGCTAAAAGAGTTTGTAACAGTGCTTCAGGACTTCCTAATTGCTGCTTTGCCCTTGATGCAAGTGAAGTGCTGTCTCCGTTGCTGCTACTTTAGTTTTAAACAGATCGCCCTAGCACATTTTGTGGTTCATGTAGATTGAAAGACTTTTGACTTAATCCACATAGCTGCACTGTTCTCCAAAACAGGCTGCCTGTCTCTGTACTTGGCTCCTTACCTGCTACAATTACAAGTTGCCTGCTAACCCCACTGCAGCGTAAGAAAATCTAACGACAACCAGTTGCCTGCTGTTTGCTGGCAGAGCTGGAGAAGAGAAAGCAGCTGCAGTCAGGAAGATTGGGCAGATTACAGAAGGGCATCACCAACTGCAGCACAGCAGAGCCAAAGCAAAACACACTGAATCCTGAAGCATCTTGGAAAGTGGGAAATTACTCATCCCACAAAACACCTGACACCTCAAGACTAAAGGAACGATTAACCCTTTGAATACTACTGCTGCGGGGCATATGATTGCTGTGCTACTTCAGTTTTCAAATCCATTTATTAGTATTGCATTTAATAGGATAAGTCACTGAACCAAGTTTAGGGCCACCTGCAGATACTAGTCATTCAACAACACTGCAAGGAACAGAGTATCAGTCTTATTGACCAGGCTGATTTCAAATACAAGTCATTATATTCTGAATATACTTTTTTTAATTGGATTTAATTTCTGTTTTATCGATGCACTTCAACAGATGTGGCTGTAGTTATTTCTCTATATGAATCTCTATGACCATTAGGTATCATGGAGTCTACTACAATGAACACCTTGTGTAAAAATTAGCCCTAATGAGAAAATTAGAAATTATATGTAAAAGAATTATTCTCACTGTCAACACCACAAGAATTTCTTAATGGGTGATCATTTCAAAAAACAAATCAAAAATGCCAAGACTCATTAAAGAGGCTCTCCATTCTTTCATCATAAATATTTTCCACTGTTGTGGAGTTTGGGGTTTTTTTAAAATAACAGAATTACAATAAGAAGATCAGAAAGCACCAAACTGCAGTTAAAAAAAAATAAATCCGTATTTTGAACTTGACACACACAGAAAAAATCACTGATGCTACAGTTAAAGCATCTAAGTGAGAATTTTCAGTTACCGTCAACCAGTTAAATATATATAAATATACATAACTGCAACTGTCTACAACAGTGACAATTGCTCCCCGACAAAGCTGAGTATACATACAGTACTGTGCTTTCTGGGCTTACTCCAAAAAATACACGTTCAAGCAAATCTGTGCGGTTCATATGAAAATTCTTATGATGACAAATAAGACTTTTTCATACATATCAGCTTTTTCACATGAACAGAACAATTAGTCTGTACTTATTAAACCACACATATTGAACCATATGAATACCTACCCTGCATTATTACTGACTGCTGTTATTCCCTTTACTCCAGTCTTCAGTAAACCTCCAATGAGGTTTTCAGGAATCCCACACAATCCAAAACCTACATAAAATAAAAGAAAATTGAATATGTAACAAGTATTTGAAAGAACATAAATTAATATGAAGCCTGAGAATGTGCACTGTTTAATTAAAAATCTCGTCTGAGTAGAGCAAGTTCCTTAGCTGACCAAATAAACCAATGCTTCTGGAAAGAGCTGTACTCTAGTACTGGAATCTCACAGCCATTAGGTGCTTCCCAGTTTGGATAAAAGCCATTCAACCACCAGAGGTCTGCTTATACACAAATGGCCTTTGGAGAAGGGCTGCGGGACCTTTGCTCTCCCTATACCTGTCCTAACCACTGTACTCATTATTCCTCCTTCTCTTTCTACCCAACTAACCTTCAGTCCTTTGCTGCACATAACAATGTCAAACAGGAGGAGCGAGGAGTTCTCCCATGCAGCTTAGCCTATAATTAGGTGATAAAAATCTGTGAGTCTTAATGCTCTCGGGAAGATGTATAACTGTAAGGAGAGTAACACAGACCTCCACCCAGGCTGAGGTACCTGACACTCCTACCTATTATACAAGAACCCAGCATGCCCGAAATGAAATATGCCACATTTGAGGCACCTAAATCTCAGCCCAGGCTCTAACACTACAACTACTACCATCTCCTTCCCAACCATTCAGCCGCGTACTTTCTTTTGTTCCAAAAACAGCAAAAAAATACAATTCCTCCTAGAGGTATTTTGCCTCAATACACACGTCCAGTGAGGTTTCCCATGTTTTACAACATTACCTTCATTACTTCTTCAATACTAAAAATTGCTTATAACCTACTAATTATAGGTATGACTTTTCTTCCAGTAGAGTGAAGAGCTTGAAATTGTGGAAATCATCTAGAAGATTCAAAAGCTCAACTCACAGTAAAAGTCAGTACGACACAACTTCTTAACTCTTTTGGAAGTGCTACAAATAACCATTTAGTGTAACATAGATAAGTATTATCACCAATCCTACAGCCAGGAACAGGTTAGGTGATTTGTTCAAGGTCAGAGAGACCCAGCGACTAGGCAGATACAGAATAACAAGAATGCTGCCATAAAAATAACCAAAACAGATTTTATTTCTTCACCATCTGAAATAATAACGCTAACTTGAAAAAGCCCAGGTTGATCTTCTACATTCAAACTGGCACAAGTAAAGTCTAACACTTCACTAGTGGGCTTTTTCCCTCCCCTAAGAAACAAATTGCAATTTTCTCACTGAAAGAGTCTGCGCCTCATTAGCAGAGTAGGAAATCACTTGTTTAAAATACTGATGCAAGTATATCAATTCTCAAATTAGTTAATATTAAAAAAAAAACACAGTAAAAGGGTAAAAAGCATCTTATTAATAGAACACATGATGGCATCCATAAACAATCTAAATATTTACCACCAACAAGTATAGTTGCCCCATTGGGTATATCTTTTACAGCTTCAACAGGATCGGTATAAAATTTGGTGTTGCGATGACAGCTGGTAGAAAAATAGCATCCACAAATCTGGAACAACATTGAAAGAAACATGTGAATCAATAAAAAGCATTATATAGTAGCTTTATAATGATGACCATCCCTCTGGCTAGATAAGGGGGAAAATATATAAAATATTACTACTGTAACCACTACACACTGGGGGGGTTGGGAGGAGAGGATTCAGGTCTCCAAAGCAAGGACTCTATTGTCGCTCTATCCCCACACCACCCATATTTTATGATATTTATATGTATTATGAAGGCTTTAGGCTTAATATGAGCTGCATTAATTTAACAATATACAAACAGATTTTAAATTTCTGAATTCCACCCTAAGCTGCTACAAACTGTGTCTTACTGTGAACAGATTCACAAATGCAATTCCTCAGCACAAGTTAGAGCAATCCAAAGACTGCTCTAACCTACATATTGCAACTTGTAGCTTCAAAGATATTCAGACCCTAAGCATAACCAGAAATTGCTGAAGCAAAGAGCCAACACTACCACAAAATTTGAGTGGAGGCCAAGGAACCGTAAGAAGTACAGCGCGGTCATGGCAGTATAGAAAGAAGGGACACACTTCAACAGATTGAACCTTCCTCCAGCTTCCTAACATAGTCTTAGAGCTCTTTGTGCTGTTGAAGAACAGCCCAGAGTCAGGAAGGCTCCAACAAACTGATGAAATAGGGAGGTCAAGAGGGAAATCAATACAAATCCCACCCCCAAAACTAGACGTCACAGTGCAAAGCCATTACGCAGTAACCATCCTAATTCACCTACTATATTCTTATATCGCAGTTACCCTTTTCTTTTTTTAAATTCTTTACTTATTTCCCACTAATACTACCATGCATTAATGTACCACCAAGGCACTACGAGCAATTGACATTTAAGTCACTGCATTGACACAGTCTCCATAAGTTAAGAGTATTTAGAAGTTAAAATACTACCTACTGGTGTTTCCACTTGTAATTTGACAGTAGAAGTGAGAAATTTTAAACTGTGAAAGAAGAAAAATGATTAAATAAATGATAAACAAGCTAATCTATACACATTGTAAAGACAATAGCCTAATTCTTCCCTAAAGAGTTGCCTTAAGATCCAGTTTCAACCACTGCAGTAATTTTTGGCTCAGTTTCAAGATTACACAAACTGCCTTCTTCAAAAAATTAAGGCTGCAAGAGTTTATACTAAGTATTAAGAAAATCCTTCTAAATGGAGACTTTTCTCCTACCCAATGGTAGGTTCCCCTGGTTTGATAGGCTAAGAAAAAAAAAATAAAATCAGTACATGGGTCATAAAGTACAGTGCCAAGTGAGAAAAAGACCCTTCCCTATGCTCAATTATACCATGACTATTTCTTTCAGAAACATTTTTTTCATAATGACTGCAAAGAGTGCCTCTTCTGGTCCCATTTGGTAGGCACGTGACAGAATGAGTTTAAAATGCTGGCAGCCTCGGTAGCCCCAGTACAACAGGGCTGCAAGGCAGGCATGAGGGGCAGGGCTGGAGCGATGCCAGGCCACTGCCATGCCCCTGCACCCACACATAGCAAAATATTTTAAAGAGACCACATGGTATCTTTCTTTTAATCTTCCCAACTATCTGTAACATTGGGGAACAACAGAGCAGCGTATGTTACATATGTGCGCATTCCCAGGTTGGATGTCTATAATGAGGGTATCTGCCCTTCTATACTAAGTATGTTCTTTTCAGTCCCTTTGCCACCTGCTCTGTGGTTTGAGAGCAATGGGGTTTCAGGAAACCGAGATGCCAGGGATCACCCACGCTACCCTGCACACGGGGGCAGTGAGCTGAGACCTCGAGAGCTGGCTGCAAGCCTGGCAGCCCGCGTTTGAGAGAGAAGTAACACGGGGACAGATGGGCTCCCAGAACGACCAACAAAATTAAAATAAATTTTATAGAAGAACAAAATATAACTTAGCAAAACAAAGACTGGAAGAGTGATGATGATTTGTCCATAAAGACGTCAGGAAGAGTAAGCACTGGCATGAGAAGGCGAGTAAATGAGCTGCTTCAACTAAAATAGGAAAAGCCATAGAAACAATTCTGGCTGAAGAGACAAAAAATTAACGTGGCTATGGTTACACGTGGTCTGGAAACCATTAGATGGGTGTGGTTTGGCAGCCGCTTCCCCCAGAAGAGCGGGACAAGCCGGGCTGAGCTCCGCACCCCGCTGAAGGCAGCGGGCACAGGGCTGCCCGGGACACGCTGGGCCCCCGGCCCGCACCTGCAGCATGTCCCTGGGAGAGGCCGAGGTGAGAGAGACTGAAATACACAGGAATATACTGTCATTGTGCTGCCATTTCAAATGCAGGGGAAATTTGAAATAAATAAATAAATAAATAAATTTTAAAAATTAAACCTCTAAGCCGAACGTCCGCTACCCCCAAGGTCACCGCATCCCAACCCGCCGCCGGGGCCAGGCCCGCCCCGCCGCCCG